>ML686024.1:457896-525794 GCA_007922175.1 Pelusios castaneus | reverse complement strand
TTGTTAATAGCTGTGTTGACACAGATGAATAACAAATCACAGCTTCAAAGAGAGTCTGCAGAGCTCGAACTTATATGCAAATTTGACTCAGTTGCCTTGGGGTTGAACAGGGACTATGGATTTTTCTCGCATTACATCAAGTGAATTGACCTCCCCCCTCCTCTATGTGCTGTTCCCCAGTGTTTTGAATCCTAACACCTACTTTGATTTGCTGTTACAGCCTGACCTGATGCTATGTCATACACTCCCCTGCATTTAATTTCCTCCCACTCTGTAACTTTCCTATCTTCAAAGCGTCTGACGAAGTGGGATTTTCTCCCACGAAAGCTCATGCGATTAATAAATCTGTTAGTCTTTAAAAGTGCCACAAGACTCTGTTGTCTTTCTACAATAGACTAACACGGCTACCCCTTTGGAATTTTTCTTCTCTCAGTAAAGGTTTGAGCCAAAACTCTGTCCTTTTCCATGGTATCAGACTCAGAGATGGGCTGGAGGGATATTTTCATAAGCATAAGCTTGACATGGAGATCTCTCTCACCTCATTATCCACCTTGAGTTTAGTGTAGTGCATGCACTTGGCTGGGATATGTCCGTCTCCAGGGCACCTGATGCAGAGACTGTGTCCATCTGAAATTGGGGTTGCATCCCTAAAGGACTGGTATCTCTTAAATCCTAGTGATTCAGGAATTTTTGAGAGTTTTAAGGAGAATGATTCTTTCTTATATGTATTTGTCTATATACCTATCTAAGTACATATGGTTTTCTTAAACTGTCTTATCTACCTTAACAAACTTATTCTATGACTGAAAATTATGAATAAACTATGTCTAAATATAACAGAAGTTTACAAATCCGAAGTGTGGTTAAGTACTTAAAACCTTATATAAATTACATAATATATTTACACAGAGAAAATTCCCCCCTTCCCTCACTATTCCTTGGCACTGCCTTCATTATTTTTACACAGCTGTATACAGATTACATTTCCTTTTATGAATTTTTAGGCATTTAAGTTCCTATAGAACTCCCTTATATTCTTTTCGTGATTTTGATTAAACCATCCATATTCAAATGATTTAAATCAGATTATCTCTCTGCCTGCAGCAGTTATTTATAATTGATTATTTATAGCTCACTCTTTAGGGAAAGCGCCATTTTCCTTCAGAATGGCTGTAAAGAAACCAAGAATTGTTTTCTTATAACCCTTTCCCTCTTTCCTTAAATTACTTATCTCCTAAACAGACACTCATCAGCCCAAATAGCAACATGCCAAGTATCATCACAGGGGTCTATGTTCTTGGTGCTTACTTACTCCTGCCACTATGCTCCTCTGGGCTCCCAGCATGATTTGTCAATCCCTTTATCTACTGCCTGCAGGCTATATGGCCACTGCTTGCCTGGGCCCAATCCTGCTTTAGTCGCAAATCTATCCATCGATGGACACAGACCTTGTCCTTCTATCCATTTAGCAAGGAGAGTGAGGGGGAGTTTTCAACTAGTCCCCAAACCCTCCTGGTTCCTTTTCTTAATTTTCTCTCTCTCTTGTTGCTCTGACATGATCATTCTGTCAAGCAGATGATGATCCTTTCTAACAGAAGGCACAGACATTCTGCTGTTATTTATTGTGTTAGGCTACATCAGTTTGGTCCAAATCACCTTAGGTTGCCCACACATTCTCAATCGATCTGTTATAATCGGACAATTTAGAGCACTTAACCCCCCACCCATCCCCACTTTTGGGTACTCAGCAAGTAAGGGATGCCATCTTCACATCTCTTTGGGCTCCCGGCTAACACACATTCCTGATGGACTCAGGGCTCAACAGGCCTGCAGAACCTTTTCCCAGTCCAAGAGACTTACACAAAAATAGCTTTCTTTTCCTAATTTACTTCTTTTCTCAAAACTGCTTTCCAGGTAGTTGCAAGTTATCAGTAGAAAAGTACAAAAATCACTCAAGCTGTTTCCCAGCATCATTTTAAACTATTCTCTTTTTCCTTTGGACATAATTCCTCACATGAGCAAGTGATCAGCTGGAGTTTTAAGTACCAGTAATGGAATTTATCTGTAAATTCACTTCTGAACTGTGACATTCATTGAAGGTAGCGACCTCACTGCCATCTTCCCCCTCTGATTGAAATAGACAAACCACAAACTGTTTTTACCATCTGTCTCCTTCCTCTCCACCATATCTCATGGGGCCTCCAATTCTGTTATCCTGGGTTCTTTCAATCCAAAGCTTTCGGTAATCACTAGTCTTGGTAAGGTAGTGCCTGGAAATAAACCAATGGAGAAATGGCCATCCATCCAACAGGTGGTGGCACAAAAAGTACAATACAGAGTGCTTTCACCTAAAGCTGCACTTTATTATAGTCTCAAGTATTTACACACATCCACAACAAGTTAGTAAAACATCCCATAGTTTGGTGTGGCTCTCAAGTAGCATAACAGCTGTCTGATTGGCCTATCTTTCAGGTGCTGTTGGGGACCATAAATTGTGTCCACAAAGAGTCTGCCTATCCCATACTTGCTCCCCTTATTTATTGGGTTAATGCAGTGGTTCCCAATCTTTTCCTTTATGTGGACCACTGCATCGTCGTTGAAAGCTTTTGAAGACCCCCACATAAGCAAGCTGTTTTAAACTTTTTTAACATAGCCTATGGCTGATGGGAGTCAAAATTGTAGATCAAGGGGTATTAAAAATTCAGCTATTTCTAATAATCTATTATGCTCACTCACAAACATATTGCACTCATCACAGTACATTTACCTGCAATAATTATCTATTTT
This sequence comes from Pelusios castaneus, assembly GCA_007922175.1. Classification (NCBI taxonomy): domain Eukaryota; kingdom Metazoa; phylum Chordata; order Testudines; family Pelomedusidae; genus Pelusios; species Pelusios castaneus. The sequence goes on along the minus strand of ML686024.1, from coordinate 523,007 downwards.
TATCCCCTACAGACCACCTGCAGTACTCTCATGCACCACCAGTGGGCCACAGACCATAGGTTGGGAACCACTGGGTTAATGTAATAATAACATGTCAATAAATAAAACTTGCTAAGCAATCAACTTCAAAGCGTAAGTAAAAGTTTCTCCAAACCATGAGACAGACAGATGTGTTTTTGCAGAGTCCACATATCTTGAGGGTACTGATATACCCATCCAAAAGGGCAGCTAGAGATAAGTTGTGTTTTTCCAAAACACATTCCTCAATGATTTCAATGGAGATCTTAACAGAACGGACAAAGCATTAGGCTCCATCTCCTCCTCCCGACCTCCTCCCCTCCTGGCTTCTTCCTTAGATATGCTATAGTTTGTGCAGAGGCCTGGTAAGAACTACTGAATTAGCAACTTTTAGCAATAAACAATAATTGATATTCCAGTTATCAGTAGAAGTCCAGCATTTTGTTTGTCTGCCAAAATCTCCATGTACAATGCTTTAAAGACAAAGACAACATTACATAGTAAGTTGCCAAAAATAGTATATAATCAGCAAAAAAGAGGAACTGAATCTGCTTAAGTAATATTTCTTGACTCATTGGATGCATTTATGAACATTTTAAAATAACTTTTAAAAATTAATCAAATAATCTATCTTCATAGCTCTACTTTGCATGACACAACAGAGATAATATAATAAAGACAACCTACCAGAGCCTCAGCACCATTTGATCTTCCAAAGCTAATGTACAGTTATACATACAGATGTAGTTCATTTAGTCCTACAGAATTTGTTACTAACTGAAAAATCAGGGCATCCTATGAAGATATACAAAATAATTACATATCAACTCTAACAATGTACCATAGACTGATGAATTACTGCTGTTCTTTCAGATTCCCCCAATTTGTTACAGGGCATCATCAAACTTACATCAGGCTCTAAAATATACTCAACTAGAAGATGTTTTCCTTAGCAGGTTCACTGAATAAAATAGCTGCAACTAGAAGATAAGAGGAAGAATGTAGGGTTGAGTAAGACTTCTCAAGAGATATTACCATACAAGTCTGGCTGGAGGCAGCTTTATAAACTTACTATTGGCATATCACAGGAGACTATTACCAGCCCAACTGTATTTAATGATGCCGGAGAGCATACAGGAAGGAATAGGTATTACTCTATTTGCGGATGATTGTACTATATGGATCAAACATAGAAGACAAGATAGCTGTGGAGAAAACCAAGGAAAGCTCTCTGGGATTTCAGAATGGGGAGATATTTGGGGATTTAAGTTCTCATGTGGTAAAACAAAGGAAATGATCTTCACAAAAAAGAAACACAAGACGACTGGAACCTATATCTCTATACAGAAAAAATACATAAATACAGGTCTCTATATCTCTATACAGAAAAATACAGGTAGTTCAAAATTTGCATTCTTAGACATTACTTAGATTAACAAGGAGGGGTAATATAGATAATAATAAGATTAAGTGTGAAGATGTGATGAATCTGCTTTAAAATATTTCTAGGAACAACTGGGGTGTAGATAAGAACATATTGTTGGTGCTGTATGGGGCTTTTATAAGATCAATTATAAAATGGTGAATGCCACACCTTTAATTCAGCTTCTACTCAACAATAAAAAAAACCCAGAGACTATCCAAGCCCAAGCTCTGTGAATTGAATGTGGGTGAGTATTATGACTCCATTGTGTGTGCTGCAGATAGCAACCTGAGAAATGACTGTAAATTAAAGAATGAAATTTTTAGATTTAACTTTTTTGTTCTAAGGTTAATGGAAACAATGAAGATGAGTATTAAACAAATATACAAGGGAATTCAGTAACAAGACTTGATTGGGCACCACAAACTCCTATGTACATACAGGGTCAAAAGGTGGGTAAAAAGACTTTGATGAAAAGGAAGATCTGGAAGAAATGAAAATTTTAAGTCATGAGAAAAATCAAACTGTAGCTGGTCTGTTGTCTCTCCAGTTGTGAGTTTGGAATTATAATAAAATAAAGGGAAGAGAGCAGGACTATCAAATATTACGATTAAGATTTAAATGTTGATAGATGGCAAATGGGGTTAACAGTGCCAAATCTATACTGACAGCTCTAAAGATGACAACTCACGTAGCGGGGGAATGGTCTTTTGTATCCCTCAATTTAAAATTAAGAGATCTATGAAACTACCCAATTTTATTGCCATTATGATAGCTGAACTGATGGGCATACTGTTGGCACTGACTTGGATAAAGGATGTATGCCCAACTATCACTGCTATCTCATCTTTATTGAGTATAATGCTGATTACAAAGGGAGCCTCAGAAAGTAGGAATGACTTAATCAATTATTTTTAACTACGGAGATAATAAAATTAGCATTAGTAATTAGTAATAAAATTAGTATATAGGAATAGCGTGAATTCTGGTGCATAGTGGGATAACTGGGCAATTAAATAGCAGATAAAGCAGCAAAAATGCCTTAACAATTAGGAGGTTGAACTAAATATCTTTCTGAATAAATAGGACTTCAAAAACTTGGTTAAGAGTACTTAAAAAGGAAGGACTATGAACCAAAGAGGAAAAAAAGAGAAAGATTCTATGAAATATGTCCTAAATTCGAGGGTAATGTTATCCCAACGGCTATAACAGATGTAAAATAGCTATATTATTTAGAGGGCTAACCGCTCACTTGAATGGTATTTTACATATACTAAACAAGCACATACATGGGTTGTAGGACACATGCAAAGTCCAAGAAACAGCTGAGGATTTGCTGCAGCAATGCAGGGAGAATTACAAAAAAGATTCTGCATGAAGAACTGAAGGTGCCTCAAGGAGAAGCAATATCATCTGAAAGGATTAGTGAGCATACCAGAAAAGTAGGAATAGCATTAAAAAAGCATTAGTTTGTCTTTTTAAGGCTACAGAATAGGGTGAGAGGATATAGATTTTAATCGACAATAAAAAAACCTCAACAGCTTATGATAAAATGAGTAGGTGGTAGTCAATCTCACAGGTTAGGACTGCTGTGCCAAAAACTACAGGAAAAGAAGAAAGAACAGAGGCTGCTGGGAGAAGTGCTGCAGTCACTCCCTAGTGAGGGGACGTTGGCCAGGGACAAAGAGGTATTTTGCAGGGAGCAAAGGCTCTGGGATCCTGCCTTGAACATCAGGAAGCCAAGAGGGATGGCGTAGCCTTGGGGAATGGGGGATGTTCCAGGGCTATCGCAGTTGTGGTCGTGAAGATAAAGGAGAGAGGTAGGAAAAAGCCTAGAGAAATAGCAACAAAGTCAAAACAGAATGGGCCTGGGGTCCATGCAGGGTTTAAATTCAGCCAGAGCCATCTGAAGCAGAGCTCTGGTAAATATTGTCAAACACATAGGAGCCCTGGGACACCTCCCTTGGGGCTAAAGTCTGAGACTTCACACGGTGTGGTTGAAGCTCAGAGCCCGGAATGGGACCTAAGGGAGGGAAGGAATGCTCTTGGAAATCATCTCTGAGAATTTAAGACCTGGGCTGGCAGCCAGAACAGTAGGTTTGCCTGGGTTCCTCTACTGGCTACTGTGAAACAGTGCAGAACTAATGAAGGCAACATCTAGACAGTTGGTCCAGCAAGATGTCAATATCTTAGAAGGGGACAAGTACAACTTAGCTGGAGGGCCGAGTCACGAAGATGGATCCTCCATCTTCCAGAGAAAGAGACAGACAGACCTCAGAGGGAGGAACCACAGAGGTAAGTAGAAAACCCTGTCACAAAGTCCCTTTCTTAAGAATGCAAATAAACAGAAATAATTTTATGGCATATCACCTCATCTGCCTAAACTCTTACAAATAAGTTTTATTCCCTCATGCATTTTCTTTTCCTGTCGAAGTCCAATATCATGTAATTCCTTCAGATAATTCCTGCTACTGCTTCTCTCAGAATATACATTTATGTCCCATTTATCTAGTTCTCTTTTCATTTGCAGGTTTAACATTGATTAAACACAAAGTACGTCACTGCTAATTTTACTTCAGAGGGGGACTTTCCCAATGGGGCAAACTGAGTGGTGGGGACCTCTCTCAACAATCAAAGTAATTTACTCTATTAATTTTCTGTTCTCCCCCAATCCTTTTAGTATTAAGACCTTTTGTGGTTGAATTATTGGTCTCTGTACACCCAAATTCATCTTCTGCTTGATTTACCAAGCACTGAAAACTGATGAAAGATGTAACTAAATCACTGTTCCAGCAGACCACCCATCCAGGGCGTCATGCAATGACTTACAAGAAATGAGGCAAAATCCAGTGACTGGCTGGGGAAACTGCACAGAGAAGTTATTTGTAATGTCTTCAGGTCTAATATAAAAGAGAGAAATCATTACCTTAAACATGAATAACTTTGATAATTGGCAAAAGTGGTAACAAAAATTTAAGAAAATGACAAATATAAAACTGCTTATTTTCATAGAACCATAGAATCTTAGGGTTGGAAGGGACCTCATGAGGTCATCTAGTCCAACCCCCTGCTAAAAGCAGGACCACTCCCACTAAATCATCCCAGCCAGGGTTTTGTCTAACAGGACCTTAAATATCTCCAGAGATGGAGATTCCACCACCTCCCTAGGTAACCCATTCCAATGCTTCACCACCCTACTAGTGAGAAAGTTTTTCCTAATATCTAACCTTGACCTCCCCAGCTGCAACTTAAAACCATTGCTTCTTGTTCTGTCCTCTGTTACTACTGAGAACCGCCTAGTTCCCTCCTCTCTGGAGCATCCCTTCAAGTAGTTGAAGGTTGCTATCAAATCCCCCCCTCAGTCTTCTCTTCTGTAGACTAAATAAGCCTAGTTCCTTCAGTCTCTCCTCGTAAGTCATGTGCCCTGGCCCCCTAATCATTTTTGTTGCCCTCCGCTGGACTCCTCCTAATTTGTCAACATATTTCTGTAGTGGGGAGCCCAAAACTGGACACAGTATTCCAGATGCAGCCTCACCAGTGCTGAGTAGAGGGGAATAATCACATCCCTTCATCTGCTGGAAACACTCCTACTGTTGCAGCCCAATATGCCATTGGCCTTTTTGGCAACAAGAGCACACTGTTGACTCATATCCAGCTTTCCTTCCACCATAACTCCCAGGTCTTTTTCTACAGTGCTGCTGTTTAGCCAATCGGTCCCCAGCCTGTAGCAGTACATAGGATTTTTCCATCCTAAGTGCAGGACTTTGCACTTGTCCTTGTTGTACCTCATGAGATTTCTTTTGGCCCAATGCTGCAATTTGTCTAAGTCTCCCTGAATCCTGTTCCTGCCCTCCAGCATGTCTACCATTTCCCCAAGCTTGGTGTCATCCGTGAACTTACTGAGCATGCAGTCTATCCCATCATCCAGATCATTAATGAAGATGTTGAATAGAACTGGCGCCAGAATTGACCTCTGGGGGACTCCACTCGTTACTGGTTGCCAACTAGACATTGGACCATTGATTCCTACCTGCTGAGCCTGATAATCTAGCCAGTTGTCTATCCACCTTACAGTCCATTCATCCAACCCATACTTCCTTAACTTGCCAACAAGAATGCTGTGGAAAACCATATCAAAAGCTTTGCTAAAGTTGAGGTATATCATATCGATGGCCATTCCCATATCCATGAATCTAATCATCTCATCATAGAAGGCAATCAGGTTGGTCAGGCACGATTTGCCCTTGGTGAAGCCTTGCTGACTGTTCCTGATCACTGTTTTCCTCCAACTGTTTCAGAATGGATTCTTTGAGGACCTGCTCCATGATTTTTCCAGGGATTTAGGTGAGGTTGATTGTTCTGTAGTTCCCCGGATCCTCCTTTTTTCCCTTTCTTGAAGATAGGTACTATATTTGCCTTTTTCCAATCATCTGGGACTTCCCCCATTTGCCACAAGTTTTCAAAGATAGTGGCCAGCGGCTCTGATATCACATCGGTCAACTATCTCAGCACCCTCGGATGTAGTTCATCCAGCCCCATAGACTTGTGCTCATCCAACTTCTCTAAGTAGTTCCTAACCTGACCTTCCATCACCAACGGCCGCTTTTCTTCTCTCCAGTCTGTGTTCCTCAGTGTAGTAGCCTGGGAGCTGACCCTGCCTGTGAAGACTGAGGTAAAAAAAGCATTGAGTAGTTCAGCCTTTTCCACATCATCCACCATGAGGATATCTGCCCCACACAGTAAGTGACCTACACCATCCCTGATCCTCTTCTTGTTACTGACATACTTGTAGAACCCCTTCCTTTTATCCTTCACATCCCTTGCTAGCTACAACTCTAATTGCCCTTTGGCCTTTCTGATTTTATCCCTGCAGGTCTGAGCAATATCTTTATACAATTCCCTAGTCATCTGTCCAAGCTTCCACTTCTTGTAAGATTCCCTTTTATGTTTCAGCTCACTGAAGAGTTCTGTGTTAAGCCATGCTGGGCACCTTCCATATTTGCTGTTCCTGCTGCACATCGGAATGGTATCTTCCTGTGTCCTTTTGAATAAGAGTAATGCCGTCATACCCCAGAACTTTTACTATCATGTGCAAAATATGTCATGCTGTATATTGCTCTTAGTGCTAAAGGGATCAAAGTTTTCACTACTGTGAAACAAAGTGATCATAAAAGTTAAGTGCCTTGCTCCATGGGACCAGCTTCCCTTTCCCCCGCCTTGGTATGTGGTCTTCCAAATCTCAATTCCCTCTCTTCCAGCTCCAGGCACTGCAGTCTCTCACTCTTTAAAAAGCCAGTTCCAATGCTTCTTAGCAATCTAGTCCTCTGGCCAAATCATAAAGGCCTTCCCCTCCACCACCACCCCTTTTTTTTTTCCAGCAATCTCACACTGAATTGTCTCAGCCATTGTCCTTGGTGGAAATGAAGGAAACCCAGACCTTCTCTCTATTCTGAGTGCCATTCTAGAGATCCCCATAGCAAGCAGCCAGCAGCCAACGGCCACCTATGCAGACTCTCTGTTTCACTTCCTTCATCAACCTGCCTCCCTAGGTCTTTTCCACAGCCCCTTTCTGGGCTCTTTGTGTTTCTCTCCAGCTTCCCAGCACTTTCTGCCACCTATTGGGCTCAGGAGAGCCCTCACCTCCCTGCTCTACAATCCAGCAAGTGTCTTCCTGAAACCTGCAGGCCTACTCTTAGAAGGAAGTCTCAGTGCACACCAACTGGAGAGGCAGTTAACTAGGTACAGATGCAGCTGAGCCTAAGTCTCCAGTCTACTCTGATATACTCCCATTGAAGTCAACAGCAGAACACCCATTAAATTTAATGGGAGCAAGTTTGGGTAATATAAGACAGTTCATACTTCCTTAAGGACCAAGTCAAGGTTTATGTTGTCACGGGTATTGGGCTAGCTGCATCTGACCTGTTCTTTAGTCTCTCTGACTGCACTTCCACAGATTTCAGGCCTTGAGCCTTTACCTACCTGCGATGGAATCATGTGATTCTCTCATTCTTAGACTCGGTCCTAAACTAAAGTATCCTTTATCAACCATGCTTCCTTGCACAACTGATTAGAATTGGGTACCTCTGGTTCTTCCATTTGGGAGCCTGTGACCAGTGGATTTCAGTGACCCAAAAGAGACCTTCACCAACCAAAGTATTTCTTAATTTTAACAGTAGGAACACAGCATAACAAAAGAAAAGGATTTTTTTTTTTTAAATAGAAAGTCTCCACACACCTCTATCTTGCCTAAATGTTTGCCATCCTTTGACAGAGACCCTAGGTAGGTCTAAGTTCCCTGACAACCCAACTGTTGGAGTCTGGCTTCACATTAACAGTTCCCCCCCCCCACACACACACACCCCCAGTCAACAGCCTTTTGTCTTCAGTTCCCAGGCTTGGATCCATTGTGTTTACAAGCTGGGAACCCCCATTACACATCTTGACAAACTAGTTCAGTGAGCACAACCGAGGAAGCCAGTGGTGGGATATCGAAGCAAATGGATCTTGTATCATCTCTTAGCATCTCATCAACTGCTGCTTATCTGAAGTCATCATACTTTTTTCTGCCTCTGTATAGTCAGACTCTTCTTGAATTAACCCAATGTTTTCATACAGCAACTGCCTTACAACAATCAGACATTCATAAGTTCATTCATAAATGATCAGGCATTCATAAATTCTTACTTGCAGCTCAAAATACATCACAATATTCACTCTTCATCTGCTCTCTCACTTGGGAATAGTTGGGAAAGTTTAGGTCCAGATGTGACAGAATGTACCCCTATCGTCTGGCATCTTACACTCTATTATAATAATCTTTGTACGGAGGATGCCTTGTGAGATGTCATTTAAAAACTGAATTTGCTGATCAATAATATCTGGCAAAATGCATGTAGCAGCATTATATGTGAAGTTATAAGCAAACACTGAGATATGGCTAAAGGTATGTGTTCAAGAAAAGTATAGGGAGTGCCCAAACTAGTTCCTCAGAGACAAAGGACAAGTCAATGCCTCAGCCAAATGTAAACAAAGCTGATGAATCCTTACTTGCTAATTGGAAATTCTTTCTCAGGAAAAGGTACAGGGGAAAAAATAAAAATCTACTTTTTAGCAAGGAGTCCCCTTCCGCACCAGCTACAGGTCATCTTGCTCCCAGATGGAAATGCTTCTCAAAAGGGGTCAAAACTATAAAAAGAAAGGGTAGGCACTCCAAAGGACCCCCCTTTTTCTCTCTCTATATAGTCACTGCACCATAAAGAACAAAGGAAATAGCCATTGAACTGTGAAAGGGACCTAAACCTAAGAATTTTAGTCAGACTGCAGAGAGCACATGGTGAGAAAAAGCTCTGCTTTGAATTGAACAGTTTGTTAAATTAGGCACCAGTTACACATTTCTGAATTTTATGCTTGATTACCCGAACTCACGTGAAATCTCTCCTTTGTAATTAATGCACTTATTTTATCTAAACCAGCGTGTTTGAATTTCAACTATTTGGGAAATTCCATTTGGGGTAATGAGATGTGTGCATATAATTTCTGTTAATAAAATCATAAGAATCTATATAAGCTTGTGTTGCCAAGGAGAGGGCTGGGTAGTACAGGACATTTCTGGAGGAAAATCTAGGACTGGGTGTGTGTTAGGGTCACCCTGCAATATAACCATGGCTAGTAAGAGCCAAGATGTGGTTGGCTGCCTCCCACACATAGGCAAAGCTAGGAGTGATTGCATGCTGGAGGTGGTTTGTGAACAGTTCAGGCTGGAGGCTACAACAACAAAGTAGTGTAAAGGGTACCCCAGTTTAGAGGGCAGGACTGACACAGCTATTCACTAGTCCGGAGTGTATCTGGGTATGTCATACCAGGCTCCCAAACTAACAGGTGCATACAAAGACATTTGAAGTCTGTGAAAGTGCTCCCATTGACTTCCAAGGGCCTGGATCAAGTGAAGTTTTATCAAAACAGGGAGTCTGAGTGCAAACATCTTCAGGTTCATCAAGCCCTATTTTGTTTCTCCTAGTGGTCACCCCTTGTTATATTTCATTGTTTTTAAGAGAAAATTTATTGGATCATCTTTTACAGCTATTATGATGTCACCTATTCTTTCCAGAATGCTTGATTTATTGGTGTAATTTTTGAGCTAAATCCGACACATCTCATCCCCAAAACAATAAGGATGAAATGACTCCCGAGAGAGCATCAGGATAAAACATCCAACCTTCACTATATATCTTATACACATAACTTTTCTGGAATAGAGAAAACAATGACAGAACTGAGAGTACTATACTATATGTGCCTCCAGCTAACACTAAAGGGGTAGCCGTGTTAGTCTATTGTAGAAAGACAACAGAGTCTTGTGGCACTTTTAAAGACTAACAGATTTATTAATCTATTAATAATTAAGCGTCTGACGAAGTGGGATTTTCTCCCACGAAAGCTCATGCGATTAATAAATCTGTTAGTCTTTAAAAGTGCCACAAGACTCTGTTGTCTTCCAGCTAACACTGACAGTGACAAACCTAACTGTGAGAGAAGATAGAGTAGAAACCCATGGCAAACTGTAGAAGACACTATCACACAGTCCTTATCCTAGATTCTCATTTTCTCAGACAGGCCAGGTCTACACTGGCCTTGGAATTCGAAGGGAGTTGAAGGGAGATACAGAAGCTATGTAAAATAATTTGCGCATCTCCCTGCGACTTCCTGACGCCTACTTACCACGGCATCTCCATTATGCTGTGTCAAAGGGAAATGCCATCCCATCATCTCAGGACTACTCTTCTCGAAGGGGTGGTCTTAATGCTTCAACTTCCAGATCAATTGAGCAGATCCTAACTGACCACTCAATCAATCCTGGAAGCTCAAACTGATGGTGGCAAATTTGCCGCCATCATTGTAGAGTGGGCCTTAAACTGAGTGTGAAGAATCACAGTTAAATTGGAGGTGGCTCACTCAGATACTTGTTGTTGGAATACCAGGAGAAATAAAAGAAAGATGGCAGTGATAACATTTGGATGACCAGAGGAGAGTTGTTTGCACCAAATAGATACAGGCTAATCTCAAATTCTGAAAGAAACTCTGATCAAAAAGTATTATTTTTGTTTGTTTGTCTTAAATACTATAATGAAAGCATCATTTTCCCATCTCTTTAGAAGTGGGTAATGGAGATTTGAAATGACAACACTTGTTTGTGCAGCAGATTTCTGGTAAAAATGGGTCTGGGATGCTAATGTTTGCATTTGTATTCAGTCTGCAAACTGTACTAAAATTTTCACCTCGCATGAATATTCAGTCCATAAAAATTCAGCTAACATTTTTCACTAGCAAAGCCAATAATCATTATAATTTACTTAACAAGGACACTGTTGGCAGTGGCTTTTGAGCAAATATATTCAATAAACTGGCAAGGCCCAATAAACATTAATAAAGCTTAGAACAAGCTCTTAAAGAATTTGACCTAGTGTAAATTTTCACTAAGATTGGTGCAGATGGAGTGGAGGGAAAAGGTAGTGAAATACAGCAGGAGGTGGCAGCTGGGAGAATCATAGATCATTAGGGACTTCACTTCCCATAGGGGAAAATTGTACTTCACGAGTGTTACAACTTGTGCTTTAAATATCATGAAAGCATGGGAAAAGTTGCAGCTCAGGATCAAACCCCCAGAAGAGTGGCATCAAATCACAGAGGAATGCATGCTGCTGCCCACTGGGGAACAAATAGTGGCCCAGGTTTACCCCACTGGCACAGAGAGGTGTAGTTTGCTGGTGAGGAAAAAGTGACTCACCATGAGAAGCAGTTTGCCATTCTCCTTCTTGGGGCCCCTGTAAATCTTCTAAAACTGAAGGTCCTCTGTGGCAACTTGAGAAGCCTGCTCAGTGGTTACCAGTTTTAGGTATGTCCTTTTTCTGCAGACTTCCCACATATCCTGTTCTTCAGGATCCGAGTTCCCACAGTATTCTGCTCAGTCTCTGTTTATTCCTGTCTGCTTCAGTCTTATCCTTATAGGAACTTTTCTCCTTTACTGTTCCCTCTCATCCTCTGTCAATATGGCCTGGTTGGCTTTCTCTACATCTCTGGTGCCACTGTTGCTGGCCACCACCTCTTTCTGCAAGTGTCTGTTTAAGCTCTTGCCCTTCCCTGGGCTACAGTTCTGTTCTTTGCGTCCCACTTCCCACAGGAAAAACAAGCCTCTCTCCCTCCTGCTCTCCCCAGAGGTTGGACGCCTCTGGGCTTTCCTTTGTCCTTCCCTTCAGAGCAAGGTTTTTGTCTCTGTATTGGTATTGGTAGGGGCACTTTTTCCTCAGGTGTGTCTGCCACCCACAGGCATAACATTCCCTTGGCCATGCCCCGAGTCTCCTGGATCTGGAATTTCTTTTCCACTCATAATCCCATGGTACCTGTTCACTTTCCGTAGTACCCTGACCAAATACTCCTGCTCCTCAGCCAGCTTCCCCAAGTACACATCAGGTATACCTGTGTTTCTCCTTGTCTCTAATGGTTTTCCAAAACCGGAAGGAGTTAGGTCTGAATCCCCCCTTTGCTCTTTGTCAGCTTACTTCAGCAGGAGCAGCAATACTGGGGTCTGCCTTGGGAGGGTGTCCTTGCCTTCAGCAAAGAAGGCCTCCACACACGGTGGTTCCTTCACATCACCTTTACTATGATATCTCCCATGTCCTTTGTGTTGGGGTGACTATCTACTAATCTCATCCAGTCTCCGGTTCTATAAGGGGTGACCATCCTGCATAGTCTCTCATGTTGCCCTTGTATCAGAGGTGCCTGACATACTTGCATTCTCCACCAAATTCTCACAGATACACTCACCACTAGAATCCCTCTTCCTGGCTGCTGTGGAGATTAGCACATTCCAGGTCTGACACCCCTTTCTGTCACTTGTTCATGTGCCCTGATGTCTCACTCTCTGTGTCTCAGGGAACTGTCTTCCTGGCTTGGCCCTTCAACCAAGTCACTACGTTTCCTCCTTTCTGGGGTATGTAGGCCACCTAATTCCCTTCAGGTGTGGCCTATCCTTTTAACCCTCCTGAGGCAAGTGCAGGTGTGAACACCGCACCATAATAACTTTAAGGCATGCTTTCTGATCATTTAATCATTCTTGTGACTCTTCTTTGAACCCTCTCCAATCTATTGACCTCCTTGAATAATGGACAGCAGAACTGGGCTCATTATTTTGGAAACCATAGCACCAGTGCCAAATACAAATACAGAGGTAAAATAATCACTCTACTTCCACTTGAGATTCCACTTTTTATGCATCCCAGGTTCACGTTAGCTCTTTTGGCCACATCATCATATTGAGAGTTCATTTTCAGTTGATTATCCTGGGAAACAGTGACTGAAAAGGATTTAAGGCCCATCGTTTATTAACTACTGTAAGTTTATTAGCTCCTCTTAGCTCTGTTTTTAACCTTTTCACTGTTTGTTAAGGGCCAAATTCTGTCATCCTTACATTAATTAATGCCTCACTTATTTCCATTTGCCTGGAGTTAGGTGCTACTCAATGAGAACACACAACAGTGGTGGGTTCTGACCCTTGTGGACGTGAGCAACATATCTTGAAGAACAACATTTACAGAAGGCTAGCATCTGTTTTATTCTTCTTCAACTGCTTGCTCAAGTCTGTTTCAAGTCGGTAACTCCCAAGTTGGTCCATGGGAGGAGAGGTCAGAGTTCAAAGCCTCAGAGGTTGTAGTACTGCTTTGCTGTCTTTGGTGCAGAGTAAAAGAGTGATGTCCCAGCGACTGTCATGGATGATAAGAAGGAACTGAAGAGGCAGGGTCATCAGAGTGCCACAAGGGCAGGGCTTCAGAGTGCACCAGAGCCAACCCTACGGATACCCCTAACAACTGTCATGTGGCACACACACACATACACACACTTTGAATCAACATAAGCAAGCACTTAAAGAATCAAGACTTCCTCTAGTCCTTGCCTACTAATTTAGCAGTTGCTTCCTCAGATTTAATGTTGTTAATGACTATCACAACCAAGAAAGAACAAGCTCCTTCTTCCTGTCCGTTTGAAAATAATCCCAGCCCTGCAAAGTCTCTGGTTGATTTCCTCTTGGGATCCTTAATATATTTCTGACATCACCCATCACAAATAAAAGGATGTTACTAAAATGGATAAAACATCCATTATTCTCAATAAAACTCAGTGAGTCACATGGATGAAGAACCTTGGGGAATTTCCAAGATGGATTTCTGACAATTGCTTGCTTAATTTTTAATTTAATTAAATGACTCTTAAAAGAAATAACTGTCTCCATAAACTGTCTCATTTCAGGGCCCTGATCCTCAGGTTTGGCTCCATGTTGCTTGGTGCATGACTCAATATATGTCAAAGAAGGTTGTACAGCCCCACTTTTGTCCTCTCCTAATCCTGGAGCTAATCCAGCTCTCCCAAGATCACCCAAGGGATTGTGAGGCTAGCCTGGGATCACATAGTGTGCAGCACTCCAACCACAGCCTCTTCCTCCAGAAAGCATCCATGTTGAAGATTGAGTGAAGAGGTGGCATAAGGCCGCTCTATGTCACTTGAGGATTCCCCCTACCATAAGGCAAATCCTCAGCTGGACATTTAGACCAGCTTTAAAGCCTGCCTTGCTTTGCCTCAGCAGTACAAACTAGACATCATGGGGACCTAGATCTGGCCCAAGATTTTTACCCACTCATTCAAAATATACTGTACTATGAATGAAGGAGCTGCAGACAAAGAGGTAGGGTGGTTTAAGAAGTGAATAGTGACTTTATCAACAGCCTTTAAAATATCAGCTGTATGCTTTGTTTCCACATTTGCCTTATGATTGTCTCCAGCAACTATGTATGCATGTAGCTATAACCATGTTGGTTCCTGGATATCAGAAAAACAAGGTGGGTGTGATAATATCTTTTATTGGTCCAACTTCTGTTAGTGAGAGAAAAGCTTTCAGGACACAGAGGGTGCATCTACACTTGTAAATTAAGTCGACTTAAGCTTGCTTAAGTCAACTTAATTTACTCTGCATCTACACTACACTTTCCTTAAGTCGACTTAAGCAGCTGCTTAAGTCAACTTAAGGAAAAGTTAAGTTGATTTTATAAAACCTAGTTTTAAGTCGACTTTTGGCTTAAGTCGACTTCAGAAAGTCAACTTAAGCCAGTGTAGACATGGAGTAGCCCTAAGTCGACTCTAAGTCAACTTAGGGCTCTCCAAGACTTCCCCACTGCCCTCCCTTCCAGGGTGGCTGGCACAGAAAGAGCCTGGCATGCCCTCCCACAGGGCAGGGCAGAGCCCTGCCCACCCTGCCCCTATGCCCTGCCAGGGTCCCTGTCCCCCTTTGCCCCATTGTACCTAGGTACAATGGGGCAAAGGCTGAGCCCCCTGGCACTTGGCAAGGGGTGCCGCCCCTGACACCATGGACCAGTCCCAGGTCCACCTAGACCCTACAAGTCGACCTAGGCATCCAGTGTGGACGCTCTAGGTCGACTTTGTAGGGTCCCCCCAAAGTCGACTTAAAATTTAAGTGTAGACATGCTAAGTCGACTTAACAAAGTCGACTTAAAGTCAACTTAAATTAACAAGTGTAGACATAGCCAGAGACCTGAAGAAGAGTTCTGTATTGCTTGAATGCTTGCTGCCTTTAGTAAGGCTTTTAATATGGTCTCGCATGACCTTCTCAAACAAGCTAGAGAAATACAGCTACTGTAGATGGGTGAATAACTGGTTGGAAAACCATTTCCAGAGAGTAGTTATCATGGTTCGCAGTCAAGCTGGAAGGGCATATCAAGTGGGGTCCCGAAGGAGTCAGTTCTCATCTGGTTCTGTTCAATATTTTCATCAATGATTTAGATAATGGCATAGAGAGTATACTTATAAAGTTTGCGGATGATACCAATCTGGGAGGGGCTGCAAGTGCTTTGAAGGATAGGATTAAAATTCAAAATGATCTGGACAAACTGGAGAAACGCTCTGAAGTAAATAGGATGAAATTCAATAAGGATAAATGCAAAGTTCTCCACTTAGGAAGGAACAATCAGTTGCACAAATACAAAATGGGAAATGACTCCCTAGGAAAGAGTACTGCAGAAAGGGATCTGGGGGTCATAGTGGATCACAAGTTAAATATGAGTCAACAGTATAACAACGTTGCAAAAAAAGCAAACATGATTCTGGTATGCATTAACAGGAATGTTGTAAACAAGATACAAGAAGTAATTCTTCTGCTCTAGTCTGCACTGATTAGGCCTCTTCTGGAGTATTCTGGGCACTGCATTTCAGTAAAGATGTGGACAAACTGGATAAAGTCCAGAAAAAAGCAACAAAAATGACTAAAAGTCAAGAAAACATGACCTTTGAAGAAAGATTTCAAAAATTGGGTTTGTTTAGTTTGGAAAAGAGAAGACTAAGGTGGACAGAGCAACAGTTTTCAAATGCATAAAAGATTGTTATAAGGAGAAGGGAGAAAAATTGTTCTCATTAACCTCTGAGGTGAGGAAAAGAAGCAATGGGCTTAAATTGCAGCAAGGGTCGGATATTACCCTTTCAGGGCAGTTAAGCACTGGAACAAATTGTTTAAGGAGGTTGTGGAATCTCGGTCATTGGAGATTTTTAAGAGCAGGTTAGACAAACACCTGTCAGGGATGGTCTAGATAATATTCAGTCCTCCTTGAGTGCAAGGGACTGGACTAGAAGATCTCTTGAAGTCCCTACATTTCTAGGATTCCTCAGAAAGGAAGCACATTGCAGAGCTGCATAAATCTGCTTAAATTTACATAAATATAATCAAGATACAGAAAGGAAGAGAGGGAGGGAAATGGACCAAGTCTGACCCAGGATTTTACACTCTCTCCTTGTCTTCCCCATCAACATTTCATTCTTCATTTCCCCCACATCAGCATTTTATTCCAAAACACATGCTCCACCCATCATCACAGTTTTATTCTCAAAGCTCCTCCTTCCCTTCCCACCCCACAGGTATTCTAACCAGCTCCCCACCAACTCCCCATACACACTTTTCAAATCCTAGAGGGGGGGCTACTTCCAGGAAGCTGTGCCAAGCAACAAGATGAAGAACATTTAAAGTGCTCATACTCCACACATATTTATTTGAAAACACTTTTTTTATTAGGGGCTATGATTAATTTTATCCATTCCCTATGTCCCCTTTTTATAATGATCTTTCTTATTTTCTAGGCTTCTGTAGAATTTATAGATTTCGATATACCAATTACATATCTTATATACATATAAATCATTTACTATTATCCAGAGTAATCCACTTTTACACACTTCCCACAAAGATCTTTACTTGTGACAGGCTGACATTATATATCCAATTTTTTTTTTAAACACCTTGCTTGTTGAATTTTTATAAGCTATTTTCTGTAGCTCATAATGCTCTGCTAGGTTTGTCATTTTGTGAGTAATAAATGGTTTAGGAGCCACAAGAATGAAGTCAAAGCATGACTTTCTTTGCATTTTATACAAGTGTTTCACATTTCACAGCAACACACCAGTAAACATCATGATCAAAGTACTATAGTAAGACATCAGCAATGTAACATGATAGCCTACATAACTCAAAGCCCATGAGAAGCTTTTAAATCCTTGCCACATGCCATTACTTATAGCTTTGTTATGTGCATGTGGTGTGATGGTATCTCAGCCTATTAGTACATGTCAGATTTTAAAACACTGATAGGGCTGTTTGAAATGCCACATTTTGTTTCAGCTTCAGACAACAAATAGGGCCAGATTTTCTCTGCCTTTTTCTCAAAGATGGGAGGAGAAAGATTGGCAGACTGGCTGCCCTCATCTACACAGCTAGCATCCAGAAGCCAGCACAATACCTGAGTTCTGGGTGATGCCAGAATTGCTCCCTGGAGGTATAAAACATCTGGGGGCAGAAAGGAAACAAGGCCATGGTATTATCCCATATTCTGCACCTGCCTAAAAAGCTGGTCTGTGATGTAGGGAGCAGGTTGCAGCATCCCAAGGATGGCTGTAGCTTGCTTGCTTCTCTTAAAGGGGTTCAAAGACTTGTTTCCCTCATGCATCTTGAGGCACAGTTCCTCTCCAGCTCATTTTGCCTACCCATCTGACCTCCCCCCCCCCAGTGAAAGGCTTTTTAAATGGTAACATTTAACCCACCGAGTAAAAAAGATGAAATGCCATCACAACTGAAAGGCCAGTCCTATACAATATGGCAATGTGGAAGATTCTTAACGATCCACTGATACACAGTTTGGAACTAGATTGTAGCACATACTGGACTGCAGGGGTGCGTTTCCAAAATTGTATTCTATTGCATATGAAAACATTCAGAAGAAACTAGTCCAACCCAAGTCTGGGACAACCAGGAACCCACCAGCAATTGCAACCACTCCAAATTGTGCTAGGGAGAGATTCAACCTCAGCCAAAACATGTGCCATTTTCCTACTAATGGAGATTTCAGCCTCTCCTGCATGCAAAAGTCCCATATTGATGTGGGAAAGTGGAATACTATTAGGAAGAGCCTGATGTCTCCAGGTTTCTCCTCTCTAGGCTGTAAAATTATCTTTTCTTCAGAAAGCCAATCATGCACTTTTTAATCCTTGTCCCCTCCCCTGGTACAGTACTTCCCATTTCCTTGCAATTCCATCTGCTTTAGAGGAATACTATTTTCATTTGAAAGGTTTTCCAAGTCAGTATAATTGTGCTGGGATGAATCAATGACCAGGATCTGAGCTCCTGAAAACCCTCACTGTAAAGCTTTTGGCCATAAGAGCCCTGAAAGCCCCTTAGAAAGTTAGCCTTTTCAGGAGAACAACAGTTAGTCTTTAAAAGTGCCACAGGACTCTGTTGTTTTTCTGCAACAGACTAACACGGCTACCCCTTTTGAACATTTTCAGGAGTTTCCTTACTTTCGCTTGAGTTTCAAGCTAGTTTGCCAAGCACTTACTGTTGGTAAACTCTGCTGACTGTACAACATCAAAGGCAGACACTGTGTTTTCCAGGTCACTTACTCAGGTTTTCCATCCCTTGAAGTTTGTTCAAGATATCACCAACTTTACACTTCATTGGGAATCAAAGGCTCTTGGGCTATTCCCAGTATTTTGTGAAGTCAAGAATATGATCCCGATTCCCTTCAACTTGCTCCACTTACCCTATAAATCCACAGATTTCAGTTGAGTTACTTCTAGCTTCCACTGGTGCAAGAAGAGAAAGAGATTCAATGCCACTGACTCCTTCAGCTCTCCAACATCACACTGTCTCACATGAATAAGAGGGGGAACTAACTTGGTCTTGCACAGCCTTTTGTGATTATGATTTACACAGCATTAAAAAAAAAAAACCCACACCCCACTGCTTTTTGCTCCTATGCATTTTATAGGCTGATGCAGCAGGACTTTGATCCTGAACTACCCAACCTTATTTAAAATATCTTCCATAGGTGTTAGAGTAAAGCTCCCATCTACCCGCAGCCAGCTGCCTTTGCTGTGCTCTTTTCCTTTCTTAACTTTCCCAGTGATATGACAGTGCCGCTTAGCATCTAGTTTGTTTAGTCTGGACCCTGGATTCTATGTTCCCTCTAAGCTGTGCACGCGCACACAGCTCGTGAACCCAGCGCACACAGAAAAACATAGCGTGCACAAAAATAAATGGAACACCCGTTCCGAGGTGTTCCGGCCAGGGGCCACAAATTTGGCCGGTGAGTGTTCTGCTCATCCCTGTGGACATGGGCTGTGGGCCGCCCAGAATCTGGCCCACAGGATAATGGGAGCAGCAGCCAGGCTGGGGGAGTTTCAAATCTCCTGCCCTGAGCATGCTCAGACAGAGCGTGTTCAGGACGGGAGCAGCCTGGCAAACTAGTGACTCTGGATGCCCCTGCAGCTGCTCTGGCCAGGTAATGGTGTGGGGGGGCAGAGGGGGAGAGGATCAGGAAAGGGACCCTGGGGGCAAGAGGATTGGGGAAGGGGTCTGGGAGGGTTGGGGCCTAGGAGGGTGCCCAAGAGAGGAGCGGGGAAGGGGCTGGGGCGGGTGGGGAGCAGACAGGTGGGTGGGGAAGGGGGCGGGGAGCAGATGGGCGGGCGGGGAAGGGCCCGGGGGGCCAAGAGGATCAGGGAAGGGGGGGTCAAGGAGCTGGTGGGCAGGGGTGTGTGTGAGAGGAGTGGGGATGGGGACGGGGTGGTCAGGGAGCTGATGGGAGGGACGGGAAGGGGCACTGAGGGGCGAGAGGTGCAGGAAAGGGGCCTGGGAGGGTCGGGGTCTGGGGAGTGGGCAGGAAAGGGGAAGGGGAGTCGGGGAGTTGGCGAGCAGGGGGGAGGTGAGAGGATCGGGGAAAGGGGTCTGGGGCCAGGGGATGAGAGAGGATAGAGGAGCCGGAGGGGAAGGGGCCTGGAAGGCTTGGGGGCAGGGGACCAATGGGGGGCAGCAGAGGGTCCCCCTTGGGGGACAACACCAGGGAGGCCCCGTGAGGGGATCTGCCATGTGGAACCCCCCGCTACCTAGTGCCAGTGCTCCCCATACGCCTCTGGCACCTCACCCCACCTCTGCCCTGTCCTCCCAAGCTCCTGAGCCATTCCTTCTCCTCCCCTCCTCTCCCCTCCCTCCGCCCCCGCATCCCTGCTACACTCCCCTGCCAGGGTATAATTTGATGGGCCCCGGAGGCTGGAATCTTCCTAATCTCTGGGACCCCTTCCTGTATTGTACAGGCCCCCTTCATGCATGTGCGGCCTCAGCCTAGGTAGGCATTTGCAACCACTTCTCAGTACCCTGGCAGAGGGGTGTAGCAGGGATGGGTGGCAAAGGACAAATGGCCAGGGAGCTTGGGAGGACAGGGCAGAGGTGGGATGAGGTGCCAAAGGGATATAGGGAACACTGGACAGAGTTTTTTCTGAATGGGCAAATGCCAAAGATCGCAGAGAGAAATAATAAGATAAGTCTTTATTATATTATCATCTAGATAGGCTCATGTTTGTCACAAATTGTTATTTTCATAACTACTTTTGCATTATACTTGCTTGGGTGCACTCGCATCACAGCGCACACATTTGAACTCTGGGTCAAAAAAATTGCACAGAAGAAACTTTTTGTGCACACAGCCTACCAAAAATTAGAGGGAACATTGCCTGGGTTACTATTTACAGTAGGTCATTGAGAACAAAGACCCCTGGCCTAATCCTGCCATCTCTGCCATTAATTGACTGCCTGACCTTGAGAAAGTCACTTACTCTTACTTGCTTTATCCCTCCATAAAATGTCTGACACCTGAAAGAGATCTGTGTAACTCGAAAGCTTGTCTTTTTCTCCAACAGAAGTTGGTCCAATAAAAGATATTACCTCACCCACTTTGTCTCTATGACAACATTGGTCCATCTTACAGGAATGTTACCAGATTTACCTTTATTGAAGTTTGTAATAGGTTTTTAAATCCTCATTTGAAAGGCTTTATAGATATGCAAAGCATTATGGGTTTGTTTTTCAAAAAACAGAGAAACCGCAACACAGCACCGAGCTCAGTGGCTTAAACCCTGATTTGCACAAGTCTTAAGCACCTCCAGTCCCCACAGTAGTCTGTGCAAGCTGTGGGCATTCTGCACTGCTAAAAATTCTGACTCCTAAAATCTAATCCAAGGAGTTACAGCTGCCCTACACTTCTTAGCATCATGCCCTGGATGGCTGCACACAGTGCAGAGCATCAGACTATGCTCTCTTAAACATAAATTGCCCCAAAGTCCATTAACCCTAATATAAAAACAACATTTCCAAACCTAAGCATTCAAATATTGAGTCCACTTCCTCCCCCTGACCAATAGACAAACTGCCTTAAAAATGAGATTTTTTTTAAAAGAATGTGTTTTGGATTCTTATTGTATGTCTTCTGGTTTCTGAGCCTTTAGAGTATGTATTATCAAGCTTTAATGTTCAACAGGGAGGACTCAACCCTTTTTTAAAAATGAAATCTGAGAATCTCACAGATTCACATGACTCCAGAAACTGGAGCTTTAAGAAAAACACCTAATATCATGAGAGCTGGCAACACTATAAATAAAACCTTTCAATGAACAAAATGCATCTGGACTGAGTTCATCAATGACAACAGCAACTGCTGTCTGAATGATACTTAAGTAAGTTATTAGAACACATATGAGAATGTGCAACTTACATCAACATTATAAGGTCAGCATCATGACTCCAGAGTTAAGATGGGAATGTAAGTCATGTTTGCAAATCTCATTACAAGATTAATGTTCCCTGTCTCCTGTGAGGGGATGATGACTTTGGATTCAAAAGTTTCATGTTAGATAGTAAAACCCTTTGTAGCAGGAAGCGTCTCTCCTTTCTTACCTATAATATGACAAACTGCAAGCTCCACCCCAGTGGGGCTCATACTTTTACCTCTTGTTGTGGGCCAGGGAATCTCCAGTTACCCTATCCTCAGTGTAATGGGTGGTTTCTCTAGAATGGTTCTGTGGGAAGGTGTAGCAGTTCCTCAGCACAGGGCTCACCAGCAGGGCACCTCCTGGCGATGTTACAGGGAATTACTCAAGTGGCCCCCCCTGTTGGTAGCTTGTGCTCTGCTCTCCACATGCTGGACTCAGTCCGCGAGTCCTCTGCTTGGACCTCAGCCCTCTGGCCCACTTTGTGGCATTGGGCCAGGCCTAGTCCATTGACGGCCTCCTGCAGTCTAGTCCAGCTTCCACTGACCACTCCCCGTGGTCGTAGTCCAGCTCGCTTTACACCAGCTACAGTTTAAAACAGTCTAGGGGCCAGCGAGCTTGTACCCCTCCTGCCACCTGCGCCATTCCTGGCACACTGGGGGAGTATGGAGGGACCTGGGCCCGCCCTCTACACCAGGCCCCAGCCCAGGGACCCTAGACACCTCCTCTGAGGCCTTCTGCTTCCCTCCAGTTTCTCCACTTCACAGGAGTTGACTCCCTGGGCCACTTTCCCACAGCCCCCCAGTCACACGCCTCTCACCAGTCCAGATCCAGCCGCCATCTGCTCCCAGCCCTCAGACCGCTACTCCAGTCCTGGTCTCACCGGGCGGAGTCCAGCCGCTGTCCCTCCAGGCCTTCTCCCCTCTGGACCACTGCCCTGGAGCCTTTGCCCTTCTGGCTGCCTTTCTGGATTCTTCAGCTCCCAGTGGCCGCACTGGGAGCTCTCCAGGGTTCTGGCTCCATCAGCCAGCCAGCCAGCCAGCCAGCCAGCCAGCAGGAGAACCTTCTCATTGGGCTGCCCAGGCCAGACTCAGCTCTCTGCCCTGCTGCTCCTTCTTATATACAGGCAGCCTGACCCTGATTGGCACAGCAGCCCCCTCTCCTCTGATTGGCTACTGCAGTCAGGCCCCTTTTTAACCCTTTAAGGGCCATAGTGGTGCCACTGCACCACTACAGAAGGGAAGGGTCGTAGGGACCCGGGCCTGCCCCCTACTCCAAGTTTCAGCTCAGGGCCCTTATGAATTGCAGCTATGTACTGTTGAAAGTGTCCAAGTCCACAACTCTTTCCCCTGGGCTGTTTCCTTCCCCACCCCTCCAGTTCCCTGTTTCATACTCTCCTCTTGCCTGGGCTGGGTTTCTTTACTCAGGCCTCCATGCCGAAGGAGTATCCGCACTCCACTTGTTCTTCCCCTCCCGGGCCCAGTACCTACCTCCAAAAACTCCTCCCGGCTCCTCTGCACAACACTGCACTCGTCCTCCAGCTTGTGCCCTGTCTGTCAGGAGCAGGGAGGTTTTTAGTCAGGCAATTGGCTTTGGCTGCCCCTTCTTGTCCTGTAGTAACCCCAGCTAGTCTATAGGAAGCAAAGCCCTGAGCGGTCTGGGGCATACATATCTCCCTTTGGTTACTCTTTGACTGCACTCTGCCCTTGATATCTCACATTAAATACGATTACTGGTACTTGTAGAAATGAAAACCAACAGTGCCACTTTGCTTTAACTCAAAGAAAAATGTTAATTTTTTGCTTCTTCTAAAATCTGAAGCAAAACAGCCGAGCCATTTCTGAATTACAGACCAGAAAAAGTTTAACATATGTCAACCCTTTTGCAAAAGTGTGTATAAACATATTTTGAAAGGCAGAACTTTTTTTTTAAAACCCTCTAAATTTGCTGCATTTTCATTTCTAGGATCTGTCACTGATATACTTTAATATAAAAGAAAATTACAGAGCCCAGTTATTTATCTCAAGCTGTAGAAACTCCAGAGCTAAAGCCAAAGCTTTGCAATTCTCAGTTCATCCCCTGAAAAGTTGGGCAAGATAGTTTCTTCCTCTTTCTCACACAAAATGTTACTCATTTCCTTAGGGCTAGATTGTGGACTGAAACCTGAGTTCAGGCTGAAGAAGCCATGCTATAGAAAAAGCTTTCACAAGGAATTCCAGCCAATTCTTTTTGGACTTCCCAAGAAATGCATGTTGGGGCAGGAGCTTTACCTCCCTTCAGACAATGACATGCGCTCCCTTCCATGTCCAGCCAGCTGTGCCAACCAGTGTGGAGGGCTGAATGTAGGCTCATTAGAACCCCTCTCTGGGGATGGATTATATATAGATATATATACTATTATACATGTTATTATACTATAGATATGTTTCATGCACTAGTTTATGTGTACCTATCCAGGAGGTCACTTCAAAGGGCTGATAACAGAGGAAGTCCATTAGCATCCCCATCCTACTGGAGAAGGTGTAAGTAATCCATCACTACCACTACCACTTGATCACACTAAGACTTCAGACTCCTACCTATTTGACTTAGAATCAAATCCAGTGATAGACATATGGATATTATACAGATCAAATGCCCATTGGACCATACTACCAGTTAGACGAAGGTCCCTTTCCATTGCTGTGGCAGTGTAAAGGAGTCTCAAGATGGGCTGAAGCAGACCTGAGAATAACCCCTGGGCAGGAGGCATCATTGGCTGGTGTAGAGTTGATGTAAGGTGTGAAATCCTGGCTTCACTTTAATCAATAGCAAAACTCTTAGTGACTTCAGTGGATCCCGGATTTCACCCAAGAACTCTGCATCAGTCTTGCTCAGAGCATCAAATGCAGGAGTTGCAAGAGCAACTGAGGATGTGGCAGTGAGCACAGCACTGTGGTTATATTTCTTTTTCTGGGGTGACGTGAGGCAGAGCATAAATTAGGGAAGCCCTGAGGTCACTGTCACTTATGAAAGGAGTGAGGTACACCTCTATCCTGCACCACAATACAGGAAGCATGAAAGTATTTTAAAAGCACCTTTGCCCTCCCCACCATCCCTGCCTCCAATGCACAAATAAGACAACAGAATCAAACCCAGTAACATACAGATCCTTGAAACTTTGCTTATAAAATCATTGTTTTAATAAGGAACATCATCGTGAAGCTCTTTTGTCCCTATGGTACAGCACCACAAGCTTTTAAATCAACAATAAAGACGTTCCTCCCTACTTCTCTTGACTGCTCTGATTATATGTTGACTAGGCTACTTTACCACTAGCAACATTTACTGCTGAACGAGCTATTTTCTTTGCACAATCTAGTTTATGTATTTTGCATGTTGTAATGTGTCTGACATACTAAATTAAGGCAGCTCAGTTTTATTTTAATTATAGTCACGGGGGTAACTCAAAACCTTCTGTATTAAAAACTAAAGCATCAACCCTAAATTAAATTGTAAATGAGGGAATAAAATGTAAACCTCTCTTAGAAATGCTTGCAATAAATAAATGGGTGGGGATTTTATGGTGTTGTTTTTTTCAAAGAAATAGCAGCATCTTTTGTATATGTCCTCCTTCCCTGACACATGTTTTCTCAGCCTTGCCAAAAACCAGTTAATATCTCATCTGCTCACTGAACAAAGACCCAAGTTTTGTGCCTACTTATTTTAACAGGATTCTTTTGAAACATGAAGTGCTGCACAAATTGCATCCTTAAAAAAAAAATAGACACCTACCTACACTGCATCATGTAATCCTGCAGCCCATATCCAGATTCATAACAGTCTTCAGTTATGCCTGCAGCATCACCTCTCCAGCCTACTTACTCCCCTGGATGTGGAAGAGTTTTGGAGAGTGCATTGCCTCTTCTTCAGCTCTGTGGGAAATCACCAATATTAACTCTCAAATGGAATCCCATTGTACTATAGGAGGCATCCCATAGGATGGTGGGGTCCATGGGCTGCAGCTGGCAAGGAAATTCCAAAGTAATAGTGAAAAACTTGAGTAGCCTTGAGTTCCCCTGAGGCTTTGGAACCAACGCAGAGGCAAAAGTCATCTTTGTCGATGACTCCGTGTCCATTAGATCCATGAGGCTTGGGGCCAAACTATAGATAAAATGAGCATGGATGACTAAACATCATACCACTGCCATGAAAGAAATTTTACAAAGGGACATCACAGAGATTTCTCCCTTGAATGTTGGACTCTTCTTTTGAGTTTCTGCTTGGCAGCATAGAAAGGAAATCTGGGACTGATTTTTTTTTTAAATTACGCAATTGTAACCCTTTTACCAGGCAGCAAAAGGCCGGGTTCTACATCTAGGGGTTCCCAAACAATGTTACAATAGCAATCAACTCGAGCCCCCACCTAGTCTCCTGGGAAATTACACACTATCCCCTGGGTACCCTAGAAGGGCAATACTTCCCCTCTCGCAAGCACAAGTCTGAGTATAGGACATAAAACTTTTAATAAAGACTATATAGAGGCAATATCAAAAGCAGCACTGATTGGGATACACTGCAAAACAGGATTCCCACAAAACCCAATAGACAGAATTCATTCCACCATCAGTGTACATAAAGTGTGTCCTTCACTTCTTCATTATCTCCATACTGACCATCATAGTTTTAGTGTCCACCTCTAAAGGGGGGGCCTCAGCCTTCCCCTCCAATTATCTTCTGCCACCTCTGGGTCCACTCATACCACCCATTGGCACCACCTGCTGGCTCCGCCTGCGCGTCACTCACCCCATCTGCTGGCACCACCTACTGGTTCCACCTGGGGGGAGGGGTCACTCAGGCCATCTGCTGGCAGGCTCCACCTGCTGGTCACTCACACCATCTGCCAGCTACTTATAAGATGCTCTCTCCTGGACCTCAGTCAGCTTTTCAGTGAATTCACTGAAGTTTTTACTTCTCTGGTTACAGCTCAATCAAAACAACAAAAGAAACTCCACAAAGAATGTCTTAAGTCTATCCTTTAGTAACTGAAAGAAAAATAAGCATTTGCCTAAAGCAAAAGCTGTTACAGAGCTAGTGTGCACACCGCTTTCCATTTAGTTTTATAAGACTGAAAACTAGGTTTGGTCACTTTTCCAAGTTCTCTGTTGCTAATGGTGACTTTTCCATCAGCTTCTCAGTCTATAAACAAACAGATATACAATAAAAGGGTAGCATATCATGAAAAGACAATATTTCATTTCCCCCTTCTACTAAAACACCAGATTCAGAGGGGTTTGAATCAGCCATACATACCATTTCCCATCATGCCCAGCCCTTGGGTGAAATTATGCTAAGCATCCAATTATATTCATGCAAATATAAAGCCCATGCAGATCAGTCGTCCCCTTCCTGCTAAGCAGGAGAAGTGTGCAGCTTTTTAAACTTTGCTTACACAATTATATCCTGGACAAAAGCTTTATAGAGGCCAGTGCATCAGGATGGGGCATCCTTACATGATAAACTTCTTGTGAAGTCAGAGATCTCCTTCTAAAGACAGTCTCGCTTTTGTGCACTCACCCACCATATTTATGAGCTGAGCTGGGAACAGCTTGGTTCCCCCTGGAGTATTTGGGTCTTAGTTATGAAATGTTTATTATAGAACAAAAACAACCCACAGCAGTGAGAATTAGGATTATTACTACTGTTTGTGTTTGGAAATGCCAGCAGGGTTTGTCCCCCATAAATATACATTGTCAGCATTGAAAAATAAATACCAGAAATGATTTAGCTGAAAGTGACTTCCCTTTATATATATCTTATGTAATCACCTTCTTTTAATATCCTCACAAAAACAAGATCTGGAGCCAAAATGCCTTGTTATTAATCCTGGCAAATTTAGCTATGCAAAGAAGAAAACAGCTGCATATTTATATTTCTTCAGAATTTACAAGTTACTATCAAACACAGCCACAGTAAGTGTGAGGGGAGGGGAAGTAGGGAGGAGTGGGCAAAGAGCTTAGGGCTTTCCTTAGTTATTTTTATTGCCTACCACTTTGCAGATTCATTTTCATTCTTCCTTGGGGAACTACATTTTTTAATCTTGCTTGAAGTGTACTGCAGCATTAGGGTCATTTTCTAGCTAGGCAATAAATTCTTTTCAACCTATTTCCCCTACCTGCATTCCTATGGTGGGAGAGAAGGGTCAAGTTTCTTTTGATGGGCTTAAATTGTATTGGGTACATTAGCTCAGCCCCTCCAAAACAGGGGTTGCTCAGTGAACAGCAAGATGCTCAGTATTTTTCTACTTTACAAGCATGCTGCTGTGCAGGGTTCTCAGGATGCCTCTCTGCTGCTCAGTGAGAGAGTTCATGAGTGCTCTGACTAGCTTAAAAATATATATATCTTTTTGCTGCTTTCTCTGTGTTTTTCAGATGTTTGATACATTCCAAGTAGTGGTTAACTTTGCAGCTGTTGAGACCTAAGGACCAAATTCTGCCCCTGTGAATAGCATCTCACAGATGCACGTGGAGGGTGGGTGGGTAAAACTTTTTCTATCTAAGGGCTACTTTTCTCCTTTATCTCCAGCCTTGCATAAGTTTTGCCATAAGGTTCACTGCTCTAGGAGCAGATCAGGTAAGGAATCTTGCCTCAGAGTGGCACAAACCTTCCCTGCTCTCCCTTAGTCCTGGGAGAAAATCTGCTACAGGCTCTTAGTTTAGTACCTCCACCAGCATGTGGGAGTTTGGGGCAGAACAAAGGCTCCCATCTGCTCCACATTCCTTCCTGTCCTCCTGCAGGGTGGGAGGGGAAGTTCCGGATGTGCAGTGCCTCTTCTCCCCTCACACTTGCACTGGAAATGTGAGGAGCCATGCTTGGCAGTGGTATTTCACTTTCCATTATGCTCCTTCAGCTGCCTAGAGCCAGGCCAGAATCAGGCCCTAAATCTGTGTGAAACTTGAGTTCAATTTCCTTTAAAACACAAATATGGCCATAGGGAAAAGACTTTTTTCCCTTCTGATGTGACCTGAGGTAAGTCTTAATCTTCTTTCTTGGCAATCCTTATTTCAGATTGGTGACTTTTATAGCCAGTGTCCAAAATTCATGATTGTACATCAGGCTGTTGTGCAGACTGGTCTCTCAGATCCAATGATATCAAGCCATGTACTGAGTCTTTGGTTTCCCCCTTCGTCGACTTCAGTACACATCTTATTGCTATAACGATCTTGCCTCCACCTGATGTGCCAATGCCAACATAGCCTAGATTCCCTCAATCTGTCTTCATTTGGAGGAAACTGCATTATGTCCCTTACAACCTTGTTTTGTTTCCTTTAACTGGGTGTGCAACCAGTTGCCCATCTCAAAATCTACATTCGGAGATGGAGCGCATATTGATTTCCTTCCTTAATCAAGTCTCTGCTCTATACGTTAAAGTGGATCAAATTGCAGTTTTATACACTTTACCTTTTAAACTTAATGGGTATTTTGTCATCACAGAACTGGGGTCAGCTGCCCATTATTTGCACCAACCAGCTTTAGTATGATGTCAAGCATTAGTCAGGATGGCACCATCAGCAGCAGCCATTGATTCTTGGTATTTAAATTCTCACTCTTCTAAACTGTCTGCCTTCACTATCCTTGCTAGTGAGCCCTCCTCTCTCAGTATCATAGCCTCAGTCTTACCAATGTTCACTCTCCGGCCACTGCTCAAAGTTGGCCTGCAGGGTCAAGGCCCTGGATATAGAGGGTGCCCAGTGAATAATAGAAATCATGATTTACTTTTCAACCTCAACGTGGAAAAATCACATGTCTTCTATAGAAAGATGGAGATGGCCAAACAGATTCACAAACAGGTGTTAATTTTTAATTCACTGGTTAAAATTATCTGGCATTAAAAGTGGCTTGGTTTTTCTTTTTAAAGTAAGTCCCCAAAGTTCTGATGAGAATTATGCAACAGTCAGTTAAAGCTTTTAAAATCCTTTTGGGAATATTGTCTCACTGATGTCCCATTCTAATCATTAAGGTTTTCTGCACCACTTGAAATAAATATGCACATTTATAATTCTATGACTTTGCACTGAGTTTGACTTTCTCTCTTCCTTTAATAAGATTAAATCAGAAATGTTTGCTCATAGCTTCCATGTGCGTCTTACTTTGTGGGACTTCTTAAAATGTAGTAAATTGGACAATGACATTTGCTCTGGTATTTACTCTTATTTAAAATTCCTCTGTAATTTTTCAGAAAGTGTTTCACTCTCTCAGCTTCTTCTTACTCTATCTGAATAGCAATTTGTTTGGCTCATTAGAAAAGAAAATGTGTAGACTCTTCTATAGTACTCGAAAGCAAAACTAGAAATGAATTCAGTGATTTAAAATGCATTGTTTTGTTATAGATTATTAACGTACAAGTTAGCACACCTAGATAACTATATTAGGATAAAAATCCATGGCTTGTGGCTAGATAAGAATGAACTGCCAGAATCTGGGACTGGATGGCAGGGAATGGATCACTCAGTTATCCTGTTCTGTTCAGTCCCTCCAAAGTATCTGGCACTAGCCCCTGTGGGAACACAGGATACTGAGATACATGGACCATGGGTCTGTGATCCAGTATGACCATTCTTATGTACAGAAATCAGTTATTTGGCATGGTATGCCTTTAAATGAACTGATTGTATGGCTGTAGCTAGAATTTTTCATGTAGTCTTGTTTAATAAATCATTCATAACCATGAGTACATCTGATATTTATTTCACTAGAAGTATGGATTTACTCAAATTTACTAGTGCGCTATTTTACAATCAGTGAGAAGTGAGGATTTAAATTTGTAAAACTTCCATTGAAATAAACATGAGAGCTGTTTCCATCCATTCTGAAAGCATGTAAGACAGAATCTGCAGCCACTAGCAGGCATTGATCCCCTCCACATACACAAAAATACCTCAGTCCAGCTGAGCTCCTCCAACCCCCTCAAAATGAACGTAGTATAAATATGCTAAGATCTTTGGTAGTTTTTTTTTCTGAAGCAGTGAATTCAATCTCAGTTGAAATGTTGGGCACAGAAATGTATGAAAACCTGGCTCCTCATTTAAAAACAAACACCTCCCTCCCCCTGAAATCAGTTGCTGAAGGTTGCACACTTTGCCCACATTCCTTGTGATCTGATTTCTCCTAAGCTAAAATCATGGAGGCCTTAAATCATGCATCATTTATCTCCTCTCCTCCTCCCTCATCTTCCTTCCTTCTATTCCTCTTTTTTGTCTTCTCCTGCCTTCTTTGTATTTCACAAGAGTGTCACTATTCATAATTCTCTCTCCTACTGACTTTTCCTTACCCTGACATCTGTAAATGAAACCAGTAGTTGCCCAGGCTGAGTTCTGTGCGTGAACCTGTATAAGCAATATTATGGGTGCTAGCATTTTAGTGAAGAAACCTACAAAAAGATTCCCAGGAGCTAGAAACCAATTCAGTGCAGCAGAGCTATGGCAGTAAAAATAACTTGTGTGGGTGTGAAGACCAAGATTGCAGATGTGACAAGGCCAAGAACAATGTCTCTGATGGATCACTGTATTGCTGCATCCAAAGAAATCCTGAGCTGTTCCAACAGCTGAGAAAAAGGCAGATACCTTTCTGAAATGAAGAAAAATAAGATAGACTCATTGACTCTAAGGTCAGAAGGAATGAATATGATTATCTGTCTGACCTCCAGCACAATGCAGGCCACAAAACCTCACCCACCCCCTCCTGCCATAAGCCTCTAACCTATGTCTAAGTTATTAAAGTCCTCAAATCATGGTTTAAAGATTTTAAACCAGGGAATCAACAGCAAGTGAGCCGTGCCCCATGCTACAAAGGAAGGTGAAATCGCCACCCCGCCCCCGAGCCCTTGCCAATCTGCCCTGGGAAAAATTCCTTCCCAACCCCATATATAGTGATCAGTTAAACCCTGAGCATGTGGACAAGACTCACCAGTCGGAAACCCAAAATGAATTCTCTGTAACAACTCAGAACTGTCCCATATCAGGCTATCAACATATCCACCAGTCAAAGATAGCCTAGTCTGGCAATTGACCTATCCCGTCATACCATCCCTTCTTAATTTATGAAGCTTGGTTTGAAGCCAGCTATATTTTTGCCGCTTGGAAGACTACTACAGAACTTCACTCCTTTGATGGTTAGAAACCTGCATCCAATTTCAAGTCTAATTTTCTTCATGGCCAGTTTGTATCCATTTGTACTTGTATCCACATTGGCACTAAACTCAAATAATTCCTCTCCCTCCCTGGTATTTATTCCTCTGATGTATTTATACAAAGCAATCATATTTCCCCTCAACCTTCTTTTGATTAAGCTAAACAAGCCAAGCTCTTTAAGTCTCCTCTCACAAGGCAGGTTTTCCATTTCATTGATCATCCCTGTAGCTCTTCTCTGCACCTGTTCCAATTTGAATTCATCTTTCTTAAACATGGGGAACCAGAACTGCACACTATATTCCAGATGAGGTCTCATCAGCACCTTGTATAACGATACTAATACCTCCCTTTCTCTACTGGAAATACCTCATCTTATGCATCCTAGGACCACATTAGCTTTTTTCACAGCCACATCACCTTGTCAGCTCATAGTCATCCTATGATCAACTAGTACGCCCAGGTCCTTCTCCTCCTCTGTCACTTCCAACTGATGCGTCCCCAGCTTACAGCAAGAAATCTTGTTATTAGTGCCTAAATATGACCTTCACTTTCCACTATTAAATTCCATTCTATTCCTATTACTCCAGTTTACAATGTCATCCAGATCTTGTACGATATATCGACCCTTCTTAGTATTGGCAACACCTCCCAACTTTGTGTCATCTGCAGACTTTATTAGCACATTCCCATTTTTTGTGCTGTGAGTAATCAAAAGGTTAAATAAGATTGGTCCCAAGACCAGTCCCTGAGGAACTCCACTAGTTACCTCCCTCCAGCCTGAGAGTTCATCTTTCAGTATGACCTGTTGTAGTTTCCCCTTTAACCAATTCTTTATTCATCTTTCTGTTTTCACTAGTCCCCATCTTTTCCAATTTAACTAATAGTTCCCCATGTGGAACTGTATCAAATGCCTTACTGAAATGTAGGTAAATTAAATCCATTGCATTCCCTTTGTCCAGAAAATCTGTTATCTTCTCAAAAAAGGAAATCAGGTTGGTTTGGCATGATCTACCTTTTGTAAAATCATGTTGTATTTTATCCCGAACTTCAACATCCTTAACTACTTTCTCTTTCAAATTTTTTTCCAAGACCTTGCATACTACCAAGATTAAACTAACAGGCTTATAGCTACCTGGATCACTTTTTCCCCTTCCTTGAAAATGGCAACTACGTTAGCAATTCTCCAGTCACACGGTACAATTGTTCAGTTTATAGACTCATTAAAATTCCTTGTCAATGGGCTTGCAATTTCATGTGCCAGGTTCTTTAATATTCTTGGATGAAGATTATCCGAGCCTCCCAATTTAGTCCCATTAAGCAGTGTGAATTTGGCTTCTACCTCAGATGTGGTATTTTCTACCTCCATATCCTCATTCCCATTAGTCGCCCTACAACTAACTATCCCCCAAATCATTATTATCCTTATTAAACACAGAAGCAAAGTATTTTTTTAGATAATTGGCCATGCCTAGATTATTTTTAACCTCCACCCATCCTCAGTGTTTAGAGGTCCCACTTCTTCCTTCATTTTTTCTTATTTGTATGGCTATAGAACTTTACACTACTGGATTTAATCCCCTTTCCAACGTCCAACTGTTCTTGGGTTTTGGCCTTTCTCATTTATCACTACATGTTCTGACATCCAAGAGGTAGCTTTCACTGCTGATCCCTCCCATCTTCTACTCCCTATAGGTTTTCTGCTTTCTCTTAATCACCTGTCTGAGATGCTTACTCATCCAGCTTGGTCTACAACTCTCACTTATGAATCTTTCCCCCTTCCTTGAGATGCAGGCTTCAGATAGTTCCTGCAACTTTGACCTGAAGTGATCCCAAGCCTCCTCCACCTTTAGATCCAAGAGTTCTTCAGTCCAAACTACTTCCCCAACTAATTCCCTTAATTTTTTTAAGTTAGCCCTTTTGAAGCCAAAGACCCTAGTCACAGATTTATTTTTGTTTATCCTTTCATTTGGTTTGAACTGAATTAGCTTGTGGTCACTTGAAGCAAGGTTGTCCCCTACAACCAGTTCTTCTATAAGGTCCTTACTACTCACCAATACCAAATTTAAGGTGGTATCACCTCTTGTTGGTTCAAGTAGCTGTTTGGTGAAGGAATCCATCAGCTATCACATCCAGAAAAGTGTGGGCCCTAATATTACTACTAGCACATGTCCTCCAGTCTATATCTGGAAAGTTGAAGTCTCCCATAATTACACAGTTCCCAGTAGTATTTACTTCATTAAAGGCCTTAAAGAGGTCTCTATCCAAGTCCAATTGGATCCCAGTGGTTTGTAGCACACCCCCAAGCACTATCCCAGGAGAAACTCTAGTACTTTTGTTCCCCAATTAGACTTTTATCCAGACAAACTGTTATCAAATCTATCACTTTGAATTTCTTTACAGTCTACCTCAACATTGATATACAATGCCACTCCACCACCTTTATCTTTATATTTGTCTTTCCTAAACAGCATATAGCCTTCAATACTACTTCATCAGTCGTGACTACTATCCCACCATGTTTCTGTTATCCCTATAATATCTGATTTCAATTCCTCTACCAGTAGCTCTAGTTTCTCCATTTGATTACTCAGGCTCCTTGCATTAGTATCCAAACATTTTAATTTTTGCTGTTTGGCTTCATTCATGTTCCTTACTCTAGTTGGCACAGTTGCTCAACTGCCACTATCGTCTATTAGGCTGGTATTTAGACTACCCTTCCTCAATGTCCATTCTGCTCCCCACCTCTGTGTCCTTCTTTATTTTACTTTCTTCCCTCTCAGTGGTAAAAATAGGCATGGAGATTAACTGGGCACCTCCCTAGTTCAAAGCTCTCTTAATCAGTTGTGCTAATTTCAATCCCAGGAGTCTGTTTCCCTCCGTAGTCACGTGAAGTCCATCCCAAGAGAACAGGCCTCTGACTGTGAATGCCTCCAAGTGACCATACATTCCAAAGCCCTCCTTATAGCATCATTGCCTGAGCCACCTGTTGATCATCAAAATCTTGTCACACCTTTGTTGTCCTCCTCTTGGGCTAGGCATAATCCCACTGAAGATCACCTGAGCCTCAATTTCCTTAAGAGTTCTACCCAGCCTATCATAGTCTCCTTTGACATGTTCCAGCGAGAATCTAGCTACATCATTTGTACCCACATGAAAGACAATCAGAGGATTCTTTCTCATACCTATTAGGATCCTCTTCAGCCTCAGGTCCATATCCTGTATTCTACTGCCCAGCAGGCAGAACACCCTTCTGTTCTCTGGATCAGCTCTGATTTCAGGTCTGTCTGTCCTTCTCAGCAATCACAAAGACTTGCTTTTTCCTGATAACAGTGCAGTTCTCCAGACTATCCCCAATTCTTTCTGGCTGCAAATCATCTCTTCTACAATTCTCCTTTACAATCTCCTGCAACCACTTCTGTATCCTCCTAGGGCTTTTATTTTGTGGTATTTCCATTGGCTGATTCACACTTTATATAGGACTAGCTGCTGTTTTCTTCTTTCTCACCCTCCCACCTTCAGTAACCACCTGCTGTGCCCTTTATGCATTTTCCAACCTTGAAAACCTGCTTCTGAGCTCTATTTCTCCTTCTCTAACCCCTCTTTTACTCTGCCAGTTTCTCACAGTCACATGCTTCTACTGGCCACTTCCCTCAAACAGCATTCTCCCCTCAGAGTTAGTTGATCCTGCTTCCATCTGCAGGTCTGGGATTTTCTCTACAGCCTCCTCATTCGTTTGCTCTATCAGCCTCTTGAACCTGCTTCTAATCTCAACCAGTTTCCACTTGCGCCTCCAATCCTCGAATTTTCTCTTCCATCAGCTCTATGAGGTGGCATTTAATACATATGATTTTTTAGAGGCATCCTCTCCGAGATCATGTACATCCCTCAGCTTCCACATCCAGTCATCCTCACTATCTCTTCTATTGTTTGAGTGACTCCCGCTGTGGCCTCTGTATCTGTCATAGCTCTTCCCCATACTTCCTGTCACTGAGACACACCACCACAAAAAACACACCCCCAGTGAACACCCCAAACATACCAGAATGCCTCTCCCCCTCCCCCTCCCCCACCACCCCAAAACTCCCCCTCCAAACTCCCACTCAAACTTCCCTGTTCTCAGCCCTGTTGACTGCCTCCTGTGCTGCTGCAGTTGTACCATTGCCAGCTACAGTAGTTGTCTATATAGCCTCCTGAGTAGGGAAGCCTCACCCCTCATTAGGATCTGCTGATCTCAGTACACAACTCAGCACCAGCTCCTGCAAACTAAAGGGGAAGGAAAAAAGGAAGGAAACAAACCAAAAAAGTATGAACAGATTGCAAGGCTTGGTGGCTATGAAAAGCCTATGGAGCTTCACTTGATCATTAGCATGCATTTATTATCTCCATAAATCCTTCCAATAACTCAGAAATCAATATCGGATATTATTTATTATATGTTCATTTAATCACAAATCACAAAATGGCAGAGACAGAGCCTGTGGAACTAGCCTAAAAAAAAAATTATGAAAAAAAAGTTGCTCTTTTTACAGGGTTCAACATATTTCTATATTTTCCCCAATATACTTTTTTAATAAAGTAAAGACCTTTCCTCCTTCATCTTCCACTCCCTTCTCTTTGCCACCATCAATGTGCTAGAATGATGTTCAGGGTTTTTATTGTCACTTTCATTTTCATATTTTTTTCTATTTTTCCTTTTGCTATTTTAACTTTTCAAAGTTTCTCCATCTTTTGGACAGTTACAGAGTGCTAGAGTTAGTCTTATTTTTCCTTTTACCATACTTAAGGAAGTTTATAAAATTCAGGATGGCAAAAGGAAAAACATGAGGGAGAAAATGTTATAAAAAACTAAACAAAAACTAGGAACTATTCATTCTATTGCATTCAGTGGCAGAAAGATTGTAATCTTCTCTTTTCCTGCTTTGGGGAAAAATCAAAAAATTAAATATATATATATTTAGGAATGATTTAAATTTTACCAAAAGCCATTTTTAAATTTCAAAGTATGGTCTGAATGGAAAATTTTGGCCAACTAAAATAAGTGCAATTCCAATGTCATACAGAAGTATGCCATTTACAACCAATATTCTCAAAGTATCAAAAAGAAAAAAATATCCAAACAATGAAGTTGTTTGTTTTTTTTAAATGGGAGTGCTCTATATTTTGTCCACTTTAATTCAATATTGTCATTATCAGCTTGGAGGGTAGAACGGGAAATATGCTAATCGGATTTGTAGATAATACAATGCTGGGTGTGATGTAAGGGGACAGGATTAATATCTGAGATAAACTTGATAAAATGGGGAAAATGAGTTGCAATCAATGCAGTGAGATTAATCACAGACAAAGGTAAAATAGTTCCCATAGGAATGAATAATCAAATGCAGAAGGGAATAAGAATGACTAAGCATTAGTACCAAAGAGAAGGAACTGGAGTCATAGCAGAAGCTAAATTACTTAAAGAATCTTATATTTATGGCATAGAATCCTGAGATTTTTTTTTTAAACTTGCCTTAAAATGACATTAAGAGTCTGAAGTGAAGCACTCCAGAGTATGACACCAAAGTTAAAACTGCCTGGACAACATAACTCTTCCCCTTTGTGCATTGTCTTTAACTACAATCACATATGTTTGCCACCGCACTCACTGAAGACTCCAATAGGGACTGGATCATGTCCCAGTTTGTAGGCTTGATGCTGCTCAGTGAATGAAGCAGTTGTTCAATATTTATTTTACATCCACATTGTTCAACTGTAGTATCCTGCCTTGCTCATTTACAGAGTCCAGCTTCTATGATTAATAAGGAAAGCAACCTCAGCCTCTTGCTATCAAGTCATGCTTCTCATTCACCATTCTACTGGCCTCACTGAGCAGCCCTAATTTTTCTTTAACTTCATTTTTGTATGAAATTTGCTAAAATAAAGAGAAATGATAAAGGAATAGCATGTAAAACTAGCTATTGAACAGCAGAATTCTGTCCTGCACAATATCAGCACTCAGTGAGGCAACCAGGCTCTGCCTCATTGAATACACATTTTTTAAACATTGAATTAGATAGAATACTATCCAGCCTTGTCTAATGCACTGTTAGTCTTTAAAAGTGCCACAGGACTCTCTTGTTTTTCTACAATAGACTAACACAGCTACCCCTTTGATATTAAAAATGTGTTTATTGTATCAAAGACCAGTGCACATGCATGAAATGTGCTTTAAAAAAAACACACAAACAAAAAACCCACCACCTTTTAACTCAACCTAATCAAAAATGGATTTTCACCCAAAAACTGAGACACACTAGGTCAGAGATGTGCATCTCCTTGCCACATTTCAAGATTCTTATCAAGTCCTCAGTTAGAGCAAAAATTATAATGGTATAAAAATTGATTTTCCTTTTATTCTTGAAAACGGCTAAATTATGGTCTCAAACAAAAAAAATCCATTCCCAGGCTCAAAATAATTATGCAAACTTTCATCCCAAAAGGTAGAAAGTTCAACATAGCCATAAGCAAATGAAAAAGTGCTTTTAGAATGAACATTTTTGTGCAACATTAGCTATTGGTGCCTTACCTACATTACAGGAATTTCACAGAAACTTCTCCTCCCACCACTGAAATGCAACCAGCTCTGGGATAAAACATAACTGTTTAACACTACACTAGCCCACTCAGATTCATAGACTTTAAGGTTAGAAGGAACCACCACGATCATGCACCTTGACTTCCTGCACATTGCAGGCCATAGAATCTTACCCTCTCATTCCTGTAATAGACCCCTCACCTCTGGCTGAGTTACTGAAATCTTCAAATCATGATTTCAAGAATTCAAGTTACAGAGACTCAACCATGCACATACATTTAAACCTAAAAGTGACCTGTACCCTATCCTTCACAGGAAAGCAAAAAACAAAAACAAACACAAAACCCCCACGAATTCCTAAGATCTCTGCCAAGCTGACCCTGGGGAAAATTCCTTTCTGACCCTAAATATGGCAATCAGACCATGATCACACTGGCAAGACTCACCAGCCACACACCTGGGAAAGAGTTCTCTGTAGTAACTCAGAGTCCCGCCCCCATTTAGTGTCCAATCGCTGTCCACTGAAGATATTTGCTACTAGCAACTGCAGCTTGACTACATGCCATTGTAGGTAGTCTCATCATGCCATCCCCTCCACAAACATTTCATGTTCAGTCTGGAAGCCAGTTATGTTTTTTGCCCCACTGCTCCCCTTGGAAGGCTGCTTCAGAACTTCACTCCTCTGACGGTTAGAAAACTTCATCAAATTTCAAGCCTAATCTTGTTGATGGCCAGTTTACATCCATTTGTTCTTGTGTCCACATTAGCGCTTAACTTAAATAACTTCTCTCCATTCCTGGCATTTATTCCTCTGATGTATTTATAGAGCATACTCATATCTCCCCTCAGTCTTCTTTTGATTAGGCTAAGCAAGTCAAGACCTTTGAGTCTCGTCTTATAATATAGGATTTGATCATCCTAGTAGCCTTCTCTGCACCCGTTCCCGTTTGAATTCATCTTTCTTAAACATGGGGGACCAGAAGTGCTTGCAGTATTCCAGATGAGGTCTCACCAGTGCCTTGTATAATGGTACTAACCAGTGCTTTTTTTTTGTAAAAATAAAAAATAAAAAGTGCCAGTACCTGGCCAGGGACCTGGGGTTGCAGGTGGCAGCAGCAGGAGCCGGGGCCATTTCCCTGTGAAAAAAAGGTGCTGTTACTCAGTACCCCTGAGTACCATCACAAAATATACTCTGGTACTAACAATTCCTTGTCACTTCCTTGTTCCTACTGGAAATACCTTGCCTGATGCCCCCTAGGACTGCACTAGCCTTTCTCACAGTTCATCATAGTGGTGGCTCATAGTCATCCTGTGATCAACCTAGGTCTAGGTCTTTTTCCTCTTCTGTCACATCCAACTGATACATCCCCAGCTTATAGCAATTTTTTTGTTATTAGTCCCTAAATGCATGCCTTGCCCTATTAAATTATATCCCATTTCTTTTACTCCTGTTTACAAGGTCATCCAGATCATCTTGTATAATATTGCAGTCCTTCTCTATATTAGCAATACCGCACAACTTTGCGTCATCCACAAATTTTATTAGCCACTTTTTGTGCCAAAGTCAGTAATAAAAATGTTAAATAAGATTGGTCCCAACACTGATTCCTGAAGAACAGCACCAGTAAACTCCTTCCAGATTGACAGTTCACCTTCCAGTAATGCCTCTAGCCATAACCAGTTCCTTATCCATCTTTCAATTCTCAAATTAATCCTCATCTTCTCCAATGTAACTAATAATTTCCCAGGCGGAACTGTAGCAACTGCCTTACTGAAATCCAGGTAGATTAGATCTCATGCACTTCCTTTATCTAAAAAGTCAGTTATCTTCTCAAAGGAGATCAGGTTGGGCTGACACAATCAATATCATGTTGTATTTTATTCCAGACCAAAGCTGTATGGCTATCAACTGCTGAGGATTGGTGTGGAAGAGAAAAACACAGCCAAATAAAACTACAGATAGGCAGACAGAGGATAACTGCCTAAACTGGAATTTGGCTAGCCTACTGCAATGAGCATTCCTACCCCTTGTTCAAAATGCCATTGGATCATTAGTAACCATGAATATGCAGGAGGACTTCAATTTTGTGTCTCATGAGAAAGGTAACTCTTCTATCAGCTCATATTTAGTGCAGATATAGAGAAAAGATTGCCACCTACTCATCACTAGCGC
This sequence comes from Pelusios castaneus, assembly GCA_007922175.1. Taxonomy (NCBI): domain Eukaryota; kingdom Metazoa; phylum Chordata; order Testudines; family Pelomedusidae; genus Pelusios; species Pelusios castaneus. The sequence continues at coordinate 482,511 of ML686024.1, read as the reverse complement.
TTTGTGATAGAACTCCGGGTTTTCCTTTGTGATCTACCATTAAATACTAACCAGATACAATCCCTTTCAGCAGCATGTAGAGTATAGACACTAAATGCCCCCCTAATATGACTAACACCAGCATAGACCACAAGGTACTGCCTAAGTGAATAAAACCATACCTAAACACTGTGGGTATGCAACCAACAAGGCTCTTAACTTGCCCAAGCAGCACATCCACTGGCTACACTGCTTGTTGTAGTATGTAGGGTCTCACAGCTGCCTCCCCATTGTCATAGTTTTTCCCTGCCACAGTGAAAGACTCCACCACTGGGAAACGGTTCTGGAAACCTTTCACTGACACGTGGAGCTACATACCACAGTGTGGACATTGCCTGCTTTTCACTGTGTTGTGTAGCTACATATATCCTATACACCATAGCAAAATGATATGCAGGGCAGGTGTAGCCTCAGTTGGAGATCTGAGAAGATTGTAGCTCAAGGTCATATGGTTATCAACCAAATAGTCAATAAGGTAATTATGTTGCAAAAAGAACTATATTACTAGATGGTTGGCCAAAAATTAACGAGGCAAGAATCCCACTCTATTCAAGACAGCATAGATCCCAAATGGAAAAAATGTATCCACTTTGGAGAGCTATATTTTATGAAATACTCACAAAGTTTGGGAGCAGGGGGTAGTGAGGAGGGAAGGCATCCTTTAAAAAATTGGAAGATAAATCTTATTGAGGAAAATAGAAAGGAGCATAAACTCTGGCAAGTGTAAAAATATAATTAGCAAGATTAAAAAAGAATTGGAAGAACTAAAGACTCAAAAAGTAACAGGAAAAAAAAAAGTACCTCAGAAGCAAGAAGCTTGCTAAACAGGCAGTTGGGCCACTGGACAATTGAGATGCTAAAGGAGCATTCAAAGAAGATAAGGCTTTTCCGGAGAAACTAAATGAATTCTTTGCATTGGTCTTCCTTGCTGAGGATGTGAAGGATATTCCCAAATACAAGCCATTCTTTTTAGGTGACAAATCTGAGGAACTGTCCGAGACTGAGATGTTATTAAAGGAGGTTTTGGAACAAACTGATAAACTAATAAGTCAACAGGACCAGATAATATCCACCCAAGAATTCTGAAGGAACTCAAATGTGAAACTGCAGATCTACAAACCGTGGCATGTAACCCATCATTTAAATCAGCTTCTGTACTATATAGCTATCCCTCCAGTGAACATAAAAGATTCCTGAGGCGATCCTGGCAATTACAGGCCAGTAAGTCCAACTTCAATACCAGGCCAATTGGTTGAAACTACAGTAAAGAACAGAATTATCAAACACATAGATGAACATGATTTGTTGGGGAATAGTCAATATGGCTTTTATAAAGGGTAATTATGCCTTACCAATCTACTAGAATTCTTTGAGGGGATCAACATGCATGTGGACAAAGGTGATCCAGTGGTAACAGTGACTTAGATTTTCAGAAAGCCTTTGACAAGGTCCATCACCAAAGACTCTTAAGCAAAGTAAGCAGTCTTGGGATAAGAGAGAAGATCCTCTTCTGGATCAATAACTGGTTAAAAGACAGGAAACAAAGGGTAGGAATAAACTGATTGGCTATGCCTACACTTGGAAATTTAAGTGGACTTAGTGAGTCTACACTTAAAATTAAGTTGACTTTGGAGGGAACTTACAAAGTCGACCTAGAGCGTACACACTGGACACCTAGGTTGACTTCTAGGGGCTAGAGGGACCTAGGGCAGGTCCACAGCGGCAGCCCTTGTCCAGTGCCAGGGGGCTCAGCCTTTGCCCCATTGTACATAGTACAATGGGGCAAAGGGAGACAGGGACCCTGGCAGGGCATAGGGGCAGGGTGGGCAGGGCTCTGCCCTGCCCTGTGGGGAGGCATGCCAGGCTCTCCCTGTGCCAGCCACCCTGGCAGGGAGGGCAGTGGGGTAGTCCTGGAGAGCCCTAAGTCGACTTAGAGTCGACTTAGGGCTTCTCCATGTCTACACTGGCTTAAGTTGACTCTAGTCTAGGGAGTCAACTTAAGCCTTAAATTGAATTAAAACTAGGTGTAATAAAGTCGACTTAATTTTCATTAAGTCGACTTTGTTTTCCTTAAGTCGACTTAAGTAAATAGACACGGGGTAAATTAAGCAAGCTTAAGTCAACTTAATTTACAAGTGTAGACGCAGCCTTAGTTTTTAGAATGGAGGGCGATAAACAGTGGAGTCCAATGGGGTCTGAATTAGAACCAGGCCTGTTCAACATATCTATGTGATCTGGAAAAAAGGGGATAAAACAATGAGGTGGCAAAATTGTAGATGATACAAAACTACTAGATATATTTAAGTCCAAAACAGACTGCAAAGGGTTACAAAGTGATCTCACAAAACTAGGTGCCTGGGCAACAAAATGGCAGATGAAATTCAATATTGATAAATGCAAAGAAATGCACATTGGAAAACATAATCCCAACTATACAAACAAAATGATGGGGTTTAAATTAGCTGTTACCATATCTTGGAGTCATTGTGGATAGTTCTCTGAAACATCTACTCCATGTGCAGTGACAGTCAAAAAAACCTAAATGTTGAGAATCATTAGAAAAGAGATAGATCAGACAGAAAATATCCTGTTGCCTTTTTCACAGATCCGTGGTATGGCCACATCTTGAACACTAGGGACAGATCTGGTTGCCCCCATCTCAAAAAAGATGTTTAATTGGAAAAGGTACAGAAAGGAACAACAAAAATGATTTGGGTATGCAAGAGCTTCCATCTGAGGAGGGATTAATAAAACTGGGACTTCTCAGCTTGGAAAAGAATTGATCAAGGAGGGTATGATAGAAGTCTATAAAATCATGACTGGTATGGAGAAAGTAAAAGAGGAAGTGTTCTGAAGGAGAGTGCACATGAACAGAAGCAGCAGAGAACAACAAATGATGGAAAGTTTCAAAAATAATGGTAAAGTTCTCATTTCCACATAGCAACTCTTGCCTCTAACATACAGGTATTTATTCCATGCAAAGAGCATTATCATAATGAAAAGCCACAGTATGTCTGCGAGGAGATTTCTACCTCCCCATACCTCTTAGGAAACATTAAGTGAAATGGCTGTCTTTATCGGAGAGAAAAAAGATCTGAAAGATGTGTTAAGTATCTTTAAGGATGTAACATGACATGAAGACAGATCAATGTTCATTAGTCCAAGAAAGAAAATAAATAATAATGGGCTTAAACCGCCTGATAGGAAAAAAAATGAGCTGTATTAGGGAAAATTTACAATTAAAAGAAACAATCGGACAATGGAGCAGACTGCCCATGAGAAGTTTTGTAATAATCTCCACTGGAAATATCCAGAGTTAGACTAGCCCAGGGGCGGGCAATAAAATTCAGCAGGGGTCCGTTGGTGGCAGTGAAGACCTGGCCTGGGGCTGGGTGGTGGGGAGCCGGTGGATGGGGCAAAGGGCTAGGGGCAAGGGAAAGCTGGCTGTGGGGGTTTGGGGTGCTGTGGGGAATGGGGCAGCACAGCACAGCACAGCACTGGCCCTGGCCCTGGCCCTGGCCCTGGCCCTGGCCCTGGCCCTGTGCAGTGCTGGCTGGGGGTGGTGGAAGGGGGCAATGCTGGCCCCAGTAGAGAGGGCAGCACAGGTGGGTGCGAAAGGGGATGGGGGAGAGCAGGCCAGGGGCGGCAGGCCATACAGAGGCCTCAGATGGACCAGATCTGGCCCGTGGGTCGTATTTTGCCCACCCCTGGTCACAAACACTTTATTGCTCATGCAAGCCAAACTATACACACAGCCAGCCCTCTCACCTCACACTCCTATATCCCATGTAGAGCAGTGCAAATAACTGATTTAATTCACTGACCAATCTACATATTTTTTTTAATGGTGTTGGGTTGAATGAACCATGTAATTTAGTCTTTTGGGGAAGGGACGTAGTTTGTTTTATTTTCTTAAAATAACAAACAAGTTTTGAAACAAAGTTGTTGATCACATGGCGTATTTTGGCTTGGCCAACAAACGGTTTCATTTGTAGTCTAGATGGGTGCGCTCTTGTTGACAGACTGCACTTGAAGAGTAGTTATCAATAGTTTTCTGTCAAATGGGGAGGAAGTATCTAGTGGATTCCCAAAGTGGTTAGTCTACATCAGGTACTATTCAATATCTTCATTAGTGAATTGGATAATGGAGTAGAGAGTATGCTTAAACATTTAGTTGTGACATCAAGCTGGGAGGAGGTGCAAATAGTTTCGAGGACAGGATTAGAATTCAAAACGACCTTAGTGAATTGGACAATTGGCGTGAAATCAGCAAAATAGAAGTCTGTAAAGACAAGTGCAAAGCACTACACTTAAGAAAAAAAAATCAAATGTACTACTACAAAACAAGGAATAACTGGTTAGACAGTAGTACTGTTGAAAAAAAGATCTTGGATTACAGTGGATTACAAATTGAATATCTGTCAACAAAGAGAAGCAGCTGTGGAAAAGGTGGATATCTTTCTGCAGTGTCTTAATGAGTCTGTCAACATGGGAAGTAATTGACCTGCTCTACTCAGTATGGTGAGGCCTCATCTGGAGTCCTCTGTCCAGTTCTGGGTGCCTTGCTTCGAGAAAGATGGGGACAAACTGAAGAAAATACAGAGGAGCCCTTCACAAGAAATAAAAGATTTAGAAAACCTGACCTATGAAGAAAAGTTGGGGTTTTTTGTTTGTTTGTGGGGTTTTGTTTTGTTTTTTAAAAAAACCCTACATGTTTTGTCTTGAGAACAGGAGACTGGGAGAGAACATGTTCAAAGCTATTGTAAAGAGGATGGCCATGTCCACTAAAGACAGAGGTTAGATATTAAGAAAATCTTTCTAACTATAGAGATATTTAAGCACTGAAATTCTCTGCTAGGGAGGTTGTGGAATCCCTTCACTGGAGGTTTTTAAGAACAAGCTTGACAAACACCCATGAGCGATGGTCTAGTTTTACTTGATCCTGGCTCAGTGCAGGTAGCTGAACTAGATGACCTCAAGATCCTTTCCATTCCTACATTTCTGCAATGTTATGATCTATTGGAGGTGTTTCACAAATACTTAAATGTGCCATGATGCAAAGTGAGTACCAAGACCCACTAGAATAGGGGTGGGCAAACTACTGCCCATGGGCTGCATATGGCCAACCTGAATCTTTCATCAGGCCAAATAAATTTGCCCACCTCTGAACTTGAAGGTCTTTCCACCTTGAATAGTTCTGCATGACCTGTTACAAATAAAAACTTCTTAATATAGTAGGGTTAGTAACTCTCAAAATATGGTATATACAATAGGTGTCCAGTGAGGAGACAATGAGCATAGTATAAATGCTTAGACAGACTTCAGAATTCAAATAGTGCTCTCCTGCCTTCCTATCTGGGGTTTTAATTTAGCTCCCAGTGAAAAGTCTCTGTAAATTACAAGGCTTGCAGGAAGCAGTCACTGGAGATTTGGATATGCCTTTAGGTAACTGTTCTGAGTTTCAAATTAAAGGATAGTTTCCTTACTCATTTTCATGTAGTTTGAGGCTAGTTGACAAAAGTCTATACAAAAATTAGAATTCTGCCACTTGATTAATCTATTTGTTTAATTAATGGGTACTCTCCTGGAGAATGCATAGGACTTTTGTAATCTCTTGCTGTGTAATCTATACAGCGGGAGTAACTTCAGAAATGGTTTGGGGTTTTTTAGTTTTCTCTGGTGGTCTCTCATTGTACATCTTTTCACCACTGCAGACATGTTTAATGTGGAAGACTTGGCTAAAAACAATGTCACTCTTAATTTGTGCCTAAAATATATTTCATGTCCTTTCAGATATATTAAGACTAGTAGGTGGTTGGTTACACAAATCGTTTTCCTTTTTTATGATAAAAACACATACCAGAAAATGGAGATAAGATTATTCACAGAACTATTACAAGAGAATGTTGTTAATAAACAGAGCAGATTCTCCAAGTGTATCATTCACTTTAATTCTTATTACATAATCATTAATATCTCTCTACTCTGAATAACATATATGAAAATTGAGAAACAAGTACATTGTTTTTAAAGGAATTGACTCCGTGGTTGTATTCATCAGAATTCTTTTTCATACTGTAACGGTTGTGAAGTTAAAATGTCAATGTTGTGTCCAGAGGTGGTAAGGCAACGCAGCGGTCACGGAGGTCACACGTTACACAGGAGAAGACTGAGCTGGTGCGTTTATTGTTGCGGTGGGCTCCACAGTGTAAGCATAGACAGGCCTGAGGTTCCCCAACGAGGGGCAGCAGTTAGGCCTGAGTCGCCTTCCTGCTTACAACCGCAGCCTGAGACGCCCAACTGGCCCCGACTAGCTAGCTCCCCGGCTTGGCTAGTCCTGAGACTAATGCCCCTATGGTGTGTGTGCGTGATAAGTGGCAGTCCGCCCCAGGTAGCTCCTCTGCGGCTTTCCTGGTAAACGCCGTACGGACTGCCCTAGGTAGCTCCTCTCTTGCTTTCCTGGTAAGTGGCAGCCCGTCCCAGGTAGCTCCTCTGTGGCTTTCCTGAGTTTGGCATACAGACTGCGACTTGACCCTGTCCCAGGCCTAGTTATATACCCCATGGGCTTGTGCCGTTGTCCCTGACAACCGTTGCCTTGGTCTGGGGTGTTATCTTATCTGGTGTGGCCAGCCTGAGCACAACTTTTTGTCATTACAGTAACACAGGCAGTTGGTCTCGGTGTTCCTCGGGTGTCTGCCCTTGTCCAGCAAAATGAAGCTGAATCATCACTAAAACCCACAAAACAAAAGATACATAGAATAAGCCCCCCAACGTGCCCATTGCTATTTCAGCGTTGTGTCCTGGTACTGTCTGATTGGCAGGAGAGGTCACGTTCCCGAGTTCCGAAGCCGCTGCTGCCGCACTTGTCAACAGTGACAGGCCCAGCAGGATCCAACTTATCAGGTTAAGACAATGTCAATGACTCAGGACTCGTCCTCAGCCGCTTCTGCTTCCATTCCTGCAAAGCATGCTCAAATTTACTTAGCGGTGTTCGTGACCATCTGAACCTGTCAGTCAACAGCGTTGCCAACTCAGGAGTTTGTCATGAGTTTCATACTTATGATTTTCCTTAAAGCCCCAACTCCTGGAGTTAGGTGGATGTGTGATGAATTCAGCTTTCATTCTTAAAGAACACGTTAATTTCTAGTTGTCATGGCATGAAGAAAGCTTCAAAATATGACTCCGGTGCACAGGACCATCCCTGGGGGGGCGAAGGGGGCAATCGCCCTGAGCCCCACGATTCCCCAGGCCCCGTGGCCCTCCCACCCCCCACCCCCCCACAGCCGCACTCTTCCCTGCTCCGCGGGCCAGGAGCACTAAGCCTGGCCTCTGGGCTAACCCTCCATGCCCCCGAGGTGGAGCAGATGGCCGGGGCCTGCCTCTGGGCCAGGCTGCTGCGACCTGACCCATGTGGCCAGGGCCAGCTGGGGCACCGGCTGCAGCAGCCTGGGGTCCCGGCTATGGCTGGCTCCCTCCACCGGTGGCCCTCGCTTCCGAGGCCGGGCCCAGAGCCGGCTCCCTGCTGGTGGCCTCAGCCTCCCCGCCTGGACTGGCTCCCTGGAGGGGTGGAGTAGCCCGCCTGCCCTCCAGCACGGGGGGGGGGGCAGCCCCACCTAGGCCAGTTGGCCCTGGGCCCCGCTCCCCCCACGGGACAGCACTGCGTTCATCCTAAAGGCTCAAAAAGCAGAAGGCAAATAAAAAACACAAAAAACCCCATAAAAACACTTAAAAAAAATCTTATGATTTTAAAGCCACTCCCATCATTTTTGGTGAGCCTTACACCTGATTTTTTAGAACATTTGAGGCTGGCAATTCTATAATATACTCCCTACTCAAGATAGCAACCAAGTGGCCAGCATGTATCAATTGTCAACAAATGATTTCTGAGAGGACCTGAGATTAAAACAGATGCAAGAATATTACTTAGGCAAGACGGTAATTCTGGCCAAATCACTAGAAAGAAAAATTTTCCACATTGCTAGACAAGACAATATCACCACCATTGTCTGCACCCAAAACACTGGGATCTTGCCAAATTCTAAACGTTGCTTATAGAAATCTTTACTTGTAGTCAATCCTATTGTAAACTAACAATTTATTAACTAAGAAAAGAAATGAGAAAGTTATTATAAGATTAAAGCAGTCAAGTCTATACCGCAAACAAGTTACAGTCTATTTTGCAATAGGCGACAGTTGTAGTAATCTGCCCTCTCTGAATGTCTTACTATTTTACACAAACAGAGTCCTGTGGCACTTTTAAAGACTAACAGATTTATTTATTGCATGAGCTTTCGTGGGAAAAAATCCCATTTCGTCAGTCATGCGATAAATAAATCTGTTAGTCTTTAAAAGTGCCACAGGACTCTGTTTGTTTTTCTGCAATAGATTAACACAGCTACCACTTTGGAACTTTACTATTTTAAGGCTCATCCAGGTCGACTCTGAGGATCTCTGCTTCTGTTGCATATCTCCTGCTCTGAGGAAGTCCAAACAGGGAAAGAGAGAGAAAAATAGCTGACAAAACTTTTCAATTCCTTCTTCCAGAATTCTAGCTCTTTTGCAAATAGCCTCTTCATGGTTTGAGGGGGGCAAGTGGCCTATTTAATTTTGATAGCCCTTCTTACTGGGCAGGAGATGATTCCTCCTGACTCGGTTCACTGTTTCAGAGCCAGTACTTTTTAAATTATAAAGCAAAAACCTAAATATTACCTGAGAGCATGTGATAAAAGATGTTACAAGTGAGATTAATGCACCCAACAGCATAATAGCATTTCATCCAATCTCACATTGTTATAAATTAATACCTAGCTTAACCATACTAACACACAGACAAAACAGATTGGTTTCCAGCAATGAATTTGTCCATACTTGGCTGAGGCCTCAAGTCTTGTCAAGAACTGGCACCTGGCTTGCTAGTGCCACTGTGAGAAGTTTTTTTTTTATATCATGAAGATATTCACCTGTTTTCAGGATGGGGTCATTAACCCAAGGAACAAGCTGCTCAGCTCAGAACCATAAACACAATACAATGCATTTCGTATAAAGAATTCAGCCCATTTGTAAAAGAGAGAAGTCATGGAAACATCATTTGTAATAAGAGACTTAACTTATGCCTGATTTCTATCCATCTGGGCTGTCAAGAAAGCAGAAAACACCTATATGTAACAATCTGCACCATGAATGGCATCTGCTCTCAGATAAGTCTATACTGATGGTGGCAATATTGCCCCCGTCAGCGTGATCTTCTGAGTTCAATTGGTCTGTGTGGATGCACTCAGTTGACCCAGAATTTGCCCTAGCAACTCCAGCTCCAGAACTGGAGCATCGGTAAGCCGACTGGAAAGCATTTCCGGTCAGCTTAGCATAGTCTATCGGGAGTACTTAGTAAGTCATTGGGAGATATGTAAGGTATTTTACGTACCTTGCGTATCTCTCGTCCACTGACGCTGAAAAGTGCGCAAATATAGACTAGGGCTCAGAGTGTTAAATTACTCTCTATCGCTCACTCCACAAGGGATTGAATACTTGTGCCTCTAAACAGGTGTCTGAGGCACAATGCTTCCAGCAACTCCCCATAGAATGGCACATCTATGCACTGCCCTTACTCAGGCCTATGCCATCTAGCCACGGGTTAAAGCAGGCTTAAGGTTAATCTACATGGGGCAATAAAACAAATAACCAAAGCTGTTAAATTAATGCACATGAGTGAAAGTGCTTTCTTTCAACATGTGTGGATGCTCCTATTCTGAAGTTAAAAGTGTCCTAATTTGCTGCAGTATAATCTTCCTCCACACAGAGAACTAGGGTAGCTTTACTTCAAAATGAGAGCATCCCTACAGGAGGTTAATGCGCTTAAATTTATGTGCATTATGTTCACAGATTAAGTTAATTCTTTGAGTGTCCCTGTATAGATGAGTCCTTGGTTTGCTCTAAATATGCTGATCGCCAAATCATCCAGTTTCAAATCTACCACAGAAAAAATGAGACCTCTCTCTCTCTCTCTCTCTCTCACACACACACACACACACACACACACACACACACACACACACACACCCCTCTTCTAACTCCACAGAGCTGAGGCCACTTACCTTAGGTATTCATTTAGTTAAGATAAACCTACTTAGTTTTACTACTAGCAAGCCTTTCCATGCCATCTTCATAAGCGGATGGATCAGCTGTGATGGATATTGCCTATAGAGCTATTCATTCAACCGAGGATGCATGTACCTTCCTAAAATAAAATGTGTAATTGTAGCTTGTCATCTGCTGTAGCGTAAAAGATTAAAAAGAAAAAGTCAGCCCTTTTTAATGAAACGTAAATGTAAATATTCATTTATCATCAATAAGGGTAATAACTACTGACTTTCGACCACAAACTTACTGTTTTACAAAACAAAATGAAAATAAAAACTGCCAAACACAACAGGCAAGCTACAAATATATGCAAATTGTTGAGTAAGGCATCCTTCTGGAACAGCAGGATTAAATTAATTGAATGAATTAAAGGTGTGGGGCGGGACAGATAACCACATATTTATTCATGTTTCACTGAATTGTCTGATTGGGTTTCCTAACCCCTTGTCACTCCTCTAATTTTATTTAAAATAATATTCTTCTCAAGACCATGAGACTGCACTTTTTTAAAAAAAAAAAAAAGGAGAGAAACAATATAAGTCACATCTGAATCTGTGAATAGAAATGTGACTTTTTTTAAAAAAACCTAATTATTATAGCTATAACTATTTTCTATGTGATGCACGTTTACCTTGCTAAGGAATCTGCTGATCAGTCTGTTGTGAAGCCCTTCATCTAGAACGCAGTTTCATTTCAAGATGGCTGCCACTGCAGCTTGAGTCACACACATTGAGCTCTTTCACAGAGACTATACATGGGTTCTGTCTTGATTTCCTTCACTATAAATAACTCATTCAATCTGAAAATACAATTGAGGTTGTGGGTGTTCAGGACTTCTGTGGATCAGATCCTAATGATCTCATTTTGGGCACCCAATCTCTTATACTGTAGGTCCTTGGTAGAGCTGGGTAAATAACAGATTTTTAATTTGCTGGCAATTTCATAACAAAAATTGCAGCTAAAAAAAGTCAAAATCTTTGGCAAAATAAGTAGTAAAAAATACATTGAGAAACAAAAACATCTGACAAAATCAAAACATTTAATTTCTAATATTTAAAATGTTTTATTTTAATTAAAAAATTGAAATGAAAAGTAATATCAAAATTTAAAAAATCAAAATGGTCCATTCAGGAAACAGCAAAACAAAACATTTTAATTGTTTCTATTTTTTTTTTTAAAGTGGGTGTTTTCCCAGCCAAAACAATAAAGCTAAATTAACATGAATTTGTGAATGGTTTTGGTCTCACCAAATGTGAATTTTTTTTGCTGGGGGGGGGGGGGGGGGGGCAAAAGTTCAGCTGGAAAATTTTGCTTCATTCTAGTCCTGGACACAATTGACAGGGATTTCATTCTATTATGTTTCCATAATGAAATGCTGTGTTGATTTTGCAATGCAGATGTTGTGGACATCTCATTATATTTCCCTGTAGCAAACACAACTGTTCCTTCCATCTGATGAAGGATTTCTAGTTTACTTTATGACAAGCTAAGAATCCAACTCCCTCACTTCAGTTTGTCATACAGCTAGGCAATTGCTCTCTCTCTCTCTATCTCTCTCACCACAGTCTCTTCTCTACAGCCTAGTTCCACAGAAATTCAGCACAGATCACAGCGTGAACACATGATACTCATATGGCCAAGCCACATAAGCAAACCCTAATGCCAAGGACTGTGCAACTCAAAATGTATTTTTGCCATGTCAAAGTGCAGTCAGAAAGCCATTTTATGGTTGCTATTTCTATCTTGGGAATTTTTATTACAATTTAGGACCATCAGCTGGTATGTAGGGGCTACTAATATGCCTCTACCACTATCTTTCTGATATGTCTAATGTCACCAAGGTATAATCCAACAAACTAATATTGAGAGTAACATCAGTTTCATGATGAATGCCAACCAGAAGCAAACAAAAACGTTAACTTTACCGTTCAAGAACAGAAAAGTTCACTCTAGCGTCTTCTACTAAACTAACCGCTATAAGACCAAGTAGTCTGCTACTAGAAAAACAAGAGTTGAACATTCACAAATCCATGTTATGCCCACAGGCACTGAGCTGTTCCTGTCCAACTCCAGCCAAAACATCCTACATTTGCACTTGTCAGAGCAAAGAATCTGAAAGAAATTCAAGTGGGGACAGGAGAGTGAAGATACTGGCTAAAATATTGAGCTTTTGAAAGAAGATTAATGGGTTGCTCACTCTATATGTAACAGTGGGATTCTCTTAATCTGTTTGCTGGTGGCCCCCTTGCAAATTTAAAACCTAGGAGCTGTGTGCTGGCCATGTACATATGCAGATGTTGATTCTTTTAGTGAACACAACACATACCTGTTGCTTTAATTAGGTTGAGTTCAAATCTGAGATTGACAGCATCTTGTTCTTCTCAGTGTCCTTCTCCACCTGCATAATTCTTTTTTTTTTTTCTCCCAAATGTCAGGTTTTTTCCTCCTTCCCCGTTGGCAAGACTCCTGAATACTAATGAGATAATATGGAGTCCTAGCCGAGTCAGTTACTTTCACATTATTAATGCAGACTCCAGATACCCAATGCAATGTGGTCGGGCCACTTGCAGGATGATTAATTTGTCAGAATCATATTATATAAAAACAGGCACAGTATAAGCAGGCAGCTGCTCTAACAGGAATATTCTGAGTCTATTCATCCATAATCTCTAGATCTGAATGCAAAACAGTCATGCATTTTAGGTTTTAACCTTTGTGGAAAAAAATTTAATAAGAAGAGAAACATAAGTGGAAAAGCAGATTTCTAAAACTCATTATCTGAGAACACCAAGGGACATCTATGAAATTTGAAGTTTATTTCTATATGACTCAATGGAATGATGGACATAATGGGTGGAAGTGTCTGGTCTGAATAAAACAGATGGGGGGAATTTTCTCCTAAAAGTCTGTGAATAGCTTAATATTTTATCAGAAAGTTTCTCAATTATTTTATGTAGTTTGTGCATTTTAACAGACATTCAACTGTTTCTTCCACTAAAATTGGAGCAGAGAGTTTATCACAAAGATGGTTTAACTAAGATTGCTCCAGATTTGCTAGTGACAAATATCTCTTCCTAAAAGGTTAACAAAACAATACTGTGTGACCTGAGAGGATTTCAGAATTTTCTCAGTCTTTCTTTTGAGCTACCATGCTACAGATTTAACTTTGCACCTTTCAAGCTTGCAAACAGGGGACGGCAAACAGGGGAGTTTGAGAGGAGGCAAAGGAGAAGGAGAAGCCTTGAGACAGAGGCAAAGGAGATCCCTTTGCTGAAGGAGCAAGGAAGAGAGCTAACCTTGGGGTGATTTCAGTTAATGTATGGATTGGAATTTGTGTCTGAGGGCTGTTTGTGCCATTGTTCCCTGCTCACCCTTCATCAGCCTCAATCAGCCTTGTGATCACTCATCCCCTGTGTGCTTAATGAGGGGGGGCAAGGGGCTGACCTAGGAGAAGAAGGCCTTAAAAGCCAGAGGCTAAGCGACCAGGGGGAGCTCACAACTAGAAGACTGCAAACAGAGGAATTTGTGGGAAGTTTGAGGGTTTGTTTGTGAGACCACTATGGTTAAGAAGAGCCGCATCACTTGTGCCAGCACTGCTTCTGTCTCCTCCACCAGCACCTGTATCCAGACAGACATTCTGACCATTGATATCTCTACGCTGATCCTGATGTGGATTTGCAGAGATTGTGGCCTGCATTTCACACTTATAGACAACCAGGCTGGGGGGGGGATCAACCAGTGTGAAAGGTGTCCTCTGGTGGAATCTTGCAGGAAGCAGGTGGGAGAGCTACAGGAGGTGGTGGCTAAGCTCAGGAGCATCTGTGCCCATGAGGAATTCCTTGAGAGCATTCATGATGAAATGTCAAAGGGTGGGGAAGCTATCTCGCTACAGAGGACTGCTGCTGTCACACCACAGGGGAAAGAGGAGATCGCTCTGTCCCAGAGCGGACACTGGCAGCTGGTTGCTTCTGGCAGCAGGCAGTGCTCCATCCCTGCTCCTGTCCCACCCACCATAGTGATGAAGAACCATTATGCATCCTTAGCAATGAGAGATGAAGTAGAAGAGGAGAAGCCATGCACCCCTAAGGCTGGGAGGATCACAACCACCACACCCAAGAGGAAACATAGAATAGTGCTGGTTGGGGCATCTCTTCTGAGGAGGACGGAAGCATCCATCTGTTGTCCTGACATGGTGTCCCAAAAGGTATGCTGCCTGCCAGGAACCCATATCCAAGACATTATGGAGGGATTGTCGAGAATTATCCAGCCTTCTGACTACTATCCCATGCTACTCATCTATGTGGGCACCAATGATACTGCGAGATGTCACTCAGCAGCTCAAAAGTGACTACAGGGCTCTGGAAGTACAGGTGAAGGAGTCTGGTGTACAGGTGGTGTTCTCATCAATCCTTCTGGTCAAGGATAAGGGCCTGGGCAGAGACAGATGTATCCTGGATGTGAATGCCTGGCTGTGAAGATGGTGTTACCAGGAGGGCTTTGGCTTCATCAGTCATGGGATGCTATTTCAAGAAAGTGACCAAAGTCACAGGTAAGTCAAAACCAGGGAGACCTGGGGGAAGGGTCAGAACTTTTGGGGTGGGGGATCCTGGGCTGTAACAGCAGGGATAAAAGAGAGACTAGTCAGAAGTGGGGGAGGGGGGAACCAAATCAGTATCTTAAGTGTCTGTATACTAATGCAAGAAGTATGGCGAATAAGCAGGAAGAATTCAAAATGCTAGTAGCTAAACACAGCTATGACATAGTTGGCATCACAGAGACATGGTGGGATAATACACATGACTGAAATATTAATATAACAGAGTACAGCTTGCTTAGGAAGGATAGGCAAGGAAAAAAGGGAAGTCGTGTTGCCTTGTATATTAAAAATATGTATACTTAGGCTGAGGCAGAAATGGAAATAGGCAACAGGCATGTTGAAAGTCTCAGGGTAAAAATAAAAGGAGTAAAAAACAAGGGTAATATCATGGTAGGGGTCTACTATGGGCCACCTCACCAGGAAGAAGAGGTGGATGAGGCTTTTTTTCAACAGTTAACAAAATCATCCAAAGCACAGGACTTGGTGGTGATGGGGGACTTCAACTTCCCAGACATCTTTGGGGAAAATAACACTGCAAGGCACAGATTATCCAACAAGTTCTTGGAATGTACTGGAGACTATTTTTTATTTCAAAAGGTGGAGAAAAGCTACTAGGGAAGAGACCATTCTTGACTTGATTTTGACAAACAGAGAGGATCTGGTTGAGAATTTGAAAGTGGAAAGTAACTTAGGTGAAAGTGATCATGAAATGATAGAGTTCATGTTTCTAAGGAATGGTAGGAGAAAGAACACCAAAATAAAGACAATGTTTCAAGAAGGCAGACTTTAGCACACTCAGGAGGTTGGTAGGTAGGATCCCATGGGAAGCATGTCTAAGAGGAAAAACAACTGAAGACAGTTGACAGTTTTTCAAAGAGACATTAGTAAGGGCACAAGAGCAAACTTCCAATGCATAGGAAGGATAGGAAATATGCAAGAGACCACCCTGGCTTAACCAGGAGATTTTCAATAATGTAAAAATAAAGAAAAAGTCCTACAAAAAATGGGAAGTAGGTCAAATCATAAAGGATGACTATAAACAACACAATTATGTAGGGAAAAATCAGAAAGGCCAAGGCACAAACTGAGATCAAACTAGCTGAAGGCATAAAGGATTACAAAAAAATTCATTAAAAACAAGAGGAAAACCAAGAACAGAGTAGGACTGTTATTCAGTGAAGAGGGAAAAACAATAACAGAAAGTGTGGAAATGGCAGAGGAACAAAATGATTTCTTTGTTTCGGTCTTCACCGAGAAGGTTGTTGGTGATTGGATGCCTGATGTAGGGGAGGGCAGTAAAAATGAGATAGGATCAGAAGCTAAAATAGGGAAAGAATAAGTTAAAAATTACTTAGACAAGTTAGATGTATTCAAGTCACCAGGGCCTGGTGATATGCACCCTAAAATACTCAAGGAACTAACTCAGAAGATATCTGAGACAATGTTGATTATCTTTGAAAAATCATGGAAGACCGGAGAGGTCCCAGAGGACTGGAAAAGAGCAAATACAGTACCCATCTATAGAAATGGAAATAAGGACAACCCAGGGAATTACAGACCAGTCTGTTTAACCTCTGTACCAGGAAAAATAATTAAGGAATCAGTTAGCAAACATCTAGAAGAGAATAAGGTGTTAAGTGATAGTCAGCATGGATTTATCAAGAATAAATCATGTCAAACCAACCTGATTGCTTTCTATGATGGGGTAACAAGCCTTGTGGATAGAGGAGATGCAGTAGATGTAGTATATCTAGACTTTAGTAAGGCTTTTGATACAGTCTCGCATCACCTTCTCATTAACAAACTAGGGAAGTACCTGGATAGAGCTGCTATAAGACGGGTGCAAAACTGGTTGGATAGTTGGAGTAGTTATCAACTGTTCACAGTCATGCTGGAAGGACATAACAAGTGGGGGGCCACAGGGATTGGTTCTGGTTTCAGTTCTGTTCAGTATTTTCAACAATGATTTAGATGATAGCATAGAGAGTACACTTATGAAGTTTGCCGATGATACCAAGCTGGAAGGGGTTGCAAGTGCTTTGGAGGATAGGGTCACAATTCAAAATGATTTGTACAAACTGGTGGAATGGTGTAAGGTAAACAGAATGAAATTCAATAAAGACAAGTGCAAAGTACTCCAGTTAGGAAAGAACAATCCATTGCACACATACAAATTGGGCAATGACTACCTAGGAAGGAGTACTACGGAAAGGGATCTGGGTGTCATAGTGGGTCACAATCTGAATATGAGTCAACAGTATAATGCTGTTGCAAAAAAAAAAAAAAGAAAAGAAAAGCACACATCATTCTGGAATGTATTAACAGGAGTATTGTAAGAAAGACACGAGAAGTAATTCTTCCCCTCTACTCTGCCCTGATTAGGCCTCAACTGGAGTATTGTGTCCAGTTCTGGACACCTCATTTCAGAAAAGAATTGGACAAATTGGAGAAAATCCAGAGAAGAGCAACATGAATGATTAAAGGTCTGGAACACTTTACTTATGAGGGAAAACTGAAAGAACTGGTTTGTTTAGCCTTGAAAAAAGGAGACTTAGAGGGGACATGATAACAGCTTCCAAGTGTGACGCTCTCTGGATTTAGGGAACCATTTATGATATTATTTTGTATTAATATCTTATAGTTGTTATAATCCATAGGAACTATGCCATGTTTGGTGTCAATAGAAAGGCAATAATTTGTGGGGAATGATTATATAGTTTATGTGTAGGATTCGTATTCATATTAGAAATTAGGGATATGATTGTTATAGCTTAATTGGTGTGAGTCTGGGCAAATTCCCCCAGACTGAATGTCTACCTAGCCATTGTCCCTTTGATGGCCCATTAAGGAAGCTCCCCAGTATAATGGGCCGAAGAAGAAAACCTGTTGAGCCACTAGGACTTGAACATGTGACTTAACTCCAGTTTGATTGGAGAGAACTGCACACAGCATGGAGAAGGCCAGAGGTGATAAAAGGCAGCAGCCCCAACTCCATCTTGCTCTCAAGTCCCCAGTCTACAGCCAACACCCATCTCTGGAACTATTCCTCTGAGACTGAACAAAGGATTGAGGCCCACCCTAGTGCTGGGTGTTTACCAGAGGAACAAGCCTGCAAACTCCAGAGGAACAAGCCTGCAAACTGCTTTTCATGAACTTTAAATCATTTGTATGTATGTGATTCGCTTTGACCCTTTAACATCTCATATTTTGCTTCTTTTCTTCTTATATTAAACCTTTAGTTGTAGTTGCTAAAGGATTGGCTACCAGTGTGGTATTTTGGGTAAGATCCAAACCTATATTGTTCTGTGTGCTGTGGCTGGCCCTTTGGGGTCAGGAGAACCTATATCTTTAAGGGACCGTGCGGCTAGGTGGGAGCCAGAGGAGCTGGAGTGCAATAAAGGGAGCTGTTTCTATTTTGGGCAGATTTCTTGGTACCCAGTGTGGGGAACCAGAAGCCTGGTTGTGACTGATAGGGAGACTGGTTTAAGTACCACCCATCAGTGTTTGGGGAGTTTAGCTCCCGGTTTTGCAGCTTGCCCTGATTTTTGCACGTCCAGGAAGGTATCCCAGGAGGCCCCGGTCACACCAAGTACCTAAAAGGTTGTTATGAAGAGGAAGGAGAAAAATTGTTCTCCTTAACCGCCGATGATAGGACAAGATGCAATGGGCTTAAATTATGGAAAGGGAGGTTTAGGTTGGACATTATGAAAAAAATTCCTAACTGTCAGGGTGATTAACCATTGGAATAAGTTGTCTAGGCAGGCTGTGGAATCTCCATCATTGGAAGTTTTTAAGAGCAGATTAGACAAGCACCTGTCAGGGATGGTTTAAGAGGGTAGTTGGTCCTGCCATGAGTGGAGGGGACTCTCATGGTCCCTTCTAGTTTCTATGATTGTAAGCTGGAGCTCTCTTTTAAATACTTCATCAACATTCTATTTACTGAATACCAAGATGTAAGGTAAGCTACAAGTATTAAGCAAATTGATTTGCCTTTCACACAAAATCAAGAATTATTTAGTGCCACTAACATTTGAACAATGTAAACATTTAAAATATATTTCACAATACTTAGTAGGCTTCTATTCGTAACACTTTGAGCTAATATTCTTCACTGTCTTAAAAGCTATTTTCTTCCATGTTTCCACATAAAACTTAGATCTTTACAAACTCTCACATAGAAGCTATTTTCTTCCCCAGAAGAAGTGTACTTATTCAATAACAAAGCCGAAACACTGAGCATCAAATCTTGAAGGGAGTCTTTGCCAATGAAACAAGGCTTCCTCTATTATCACTCATGTAGTGAGTCATATTCCGCTCAGTTATCACCATAGTAATAGTGCAACGTACCCAACCAGTGGTCCCATTAACGCTAACTGAAATAAGAAGCAAAGGTTTCTTTAGAAAAACCTGTGAATTAGTAAAATGTTCTTTGGGTCAATCCAAAGCGACAAGAAGCATCCATAGAGATCACCTGCAGAAGTGGTGTTCTGGATAGATCCATATTAGCATTAGACTAGGAGTCAGAACGTAGACTATGGGTTGGATCTGAGGCAGAATCAATGCAAGACTATTGGTTCCATGCCCCTGAAGTCTCACAATCCATGCTTGTAATTTCCAGCTACTTCCAAACCAGAAATAGAAAACATAGCCGCCCACCCTCCCCGCTTCTGGTTTCACAATCAACCCACCACCAAAACCAACTGAGTGGTCTTGGACCCTTTCAAATATGAAACCTCAACTATTTGAAGGGATTTGGATTAAAGATTGAGGCTTTAGCCTCTCTAATTAAAATTGAACTGCAAAGTTAAGGTGAAACTGAGTTTAAACAAAAATGTATTGGATGATTGCATTAACTAAGCTCATGTGGAGTGGGATATATCCAACACAGAAGATATGGAGAAGATGCAGTAGTTAAGATACTGGAGATCTTAGTTCAGTTCCTGTCCCTACTCTAAAACTTCCTGTGTAACATTCTATAAATAATTTATTCTGTATCTTAGCCCTCTGTTTTCAGAATTGGGATAACACTTTCCCCCACTCCTTTTTCTCTCTCTATTTAGACTGTAAGCTCTTCATTCTATGAATAGCACAATGTGACTATAACAAGTTGAGGGCCCTAAGTGTATACAAATAAGTAATAATTATGATAATGAAATTTAAATTCACTGTTGAGAACAATGGCATCATCATTGTGAATTGCTCTGTTACTTCCTGATTTGCTGAAACTATCCGAGAACGTATCAGCTTCCTGGATATGGTCAATCCTATGAGCACTCTAACCTGGAGTGCCTTTAGGAAAGCAAAAGCTACTGACTAGCAGAAAGTCAGCACATATTTCTGGGCTTCACTGGATTTTCATTTTCATTTTGCATTTCTCATTTAAAGAAGTCTATATGCTATGTGATTAGAACTGCAGGACAGCTCTTTCCCTTGTGTGGTATTACGTTAATACCCACTGTGCATTCCTGTCCCTGTATAATGTTGCTCTCTTGCTTGCTCATAACAAAATTGAAAAACAGGAATTAATGGTAATCTGACATGGTATGAAAATGCTTAGAAGAAAATAATATTTTACTTGCACTCAGCACCAATACTAGGTACTACTAGAGTAACAGAATGTGTATATTAGGGAAAGCTGGAATCTGAGAACATGAATACTGAGAAGGCAATTTGTTTCCAATGTGACAGCTGCCTGCCAAAAAGATTAATAGACATCTGATGCTTAACATTGGAAATGCATCAATTATCTGCACATCACAACATTCCTTAGATAGTCTGTTCCTGATACTTCTTTAGGATAAATACTACCATTCAGATCATTTCTGGGTAATCATTTAATTATCTGTCTCAATTCTCTGATTAATCAGTTTATCCAATTGTTATTCTGGCTTAATAAAAAAAATAAGAGTCCAAGTATCTGTATGAACCAAAAAAACAAAAGTGCTTAGAATTTATCTTTAGTACATGAACTTTTTTTAATTTAAAAAAACAATGTGCCGAGTCGAATCTTAGGAGACCTACAGCACTCTCACAAAAGTTTGTTGTATACAAAATAAAACATTGATTGTAGCATGTGATTAGACAGTTACATCTACTGGTACATAAGCAAACGGCTATTCTGTCCACATCTTGATCTATCATAAGTAGCAATTCAGTGGATTCTTCTTTATTCATGCTGAGTTGGTAATTCCTTTTTCTTTTCCAAACAGACATCCTCTTCAGGTGCACTATGTCTAGCGGTAGAATTGGCGTTTCTGGTTGCCCTCGGGTAACAGCAGAATTTATATCTATAACTGCCTGTTTAACTTGCCTTTATCCAGCTTCACTGTGGCTACAGCTCTGATAATGAGTGTTCATGTATTCGGTTGCCAGGTACATTGTGTTATAGTCCCCAAATTCCAGTCATTGGATTGTGAGCAACCTGTTTTCCTTTTAGGGCACTTTGCCAAATCCTGTTTTTCTCACTATTTCCTTGGACTCAGCCAAACCAGTGTTGCTGCACCGTACAGGGAATGGGGAAAGATTCAGGAACACTGTAAGATGAGCTCATGCTGTGACTCAACATAGGCTAATGATGAAAGATACATCTTTTAAATTAGATTGAATTTAAAACTGAGCTCTTGACCATTTATGGTAATATCATATGGTAACTTATTCCTCCCACATGTAGGGGAGTTAACTTTGATGTCCCACTCTGTTAGTTACATCCTGCCTGCTTTAAATCTCCCTGAAGTTTCAATTGACTCTAGTATTTTTTCACTTCCAGTCTTAAATTCCTGTGCATTATTGCTATGCTAACAACTGCAACATTGGGTGTCTGAAAAGGATATTTCAGTGATGCATTAAGTAATGCCTTGTTATAAACTGTATTTCAGTCAGCTTGTAAACTCTTTAGGAACCTTTAGGATGAAAGGCATAGGTAAATATAATATAAATATAATTATGTGTTGCATCTATTTGCATTTACCAGTAGTTTGGAAATTCATCTCACCACTACCACCCAAATATTACTGACTGGTGCTTTACAAATGCCTGGAATAGACAGAGTACATTTAAAAAATAAATATTCACGATGCTAGTTACACAATATCACCTAGTAAAGTAACCTCAAAATCTACTTTCACAATGCCCTGACATGGTAAGCATAGCTTTCAGCCACAGAGTCTCAAATAATACCTCTCACCCCCAAGCAGATACTATTGTGGAAGAAGACCTAAACTGTGGGTTTCTATGTGGGTTATCTATGCAGATGGACACTGGTTTAATTGGGTATTATTTTTTTAAGTGATATGGTTAAACTGATGCAAAATACTGCATATACCTCTTATTTCAATTTAAACCAAACATATTTCCGTTTAGGTTAATTGGAATAGGAACAGGTTTAAATTAACCTGAAATAAGCCAGTCTTTAACAAAAATAAAGGTGTCCACACCGCCATTTATGCTGATTTAGATAAATTGACAGAACTTTGTGCATAGACCAGATCTGATGTCTTGTTTATTTCTCCTAAATAGCATTGGTTTAACTTTTATTAGCAACAAGTATAATTTTAAATGAATATAGCTGATTTGGTGCAATTGTGTGTGTGGACACACTTAAATAGATTTAAACCTGGTTTACATCAGTTTAGTTTTCTATGGATAATTTGAAGAGAGATACTAAATTAAGTTAGCCAGTTTTAAACTGATATAAATGTGTCCATACAGGGATTTGCAAAGGCTTAACTATGTCAGTTTAATTAAATGTTTAATTACATTTGTGTGTAGAAAAATCCTCAAGTCACACTGACTCCTCTGTTTAATTGTACCAGGATGTTAGGGAATGAATCCTTCACTCAACCGCTCAACATCACCCACCTTGTCACAACCCCTCCTAAATCCAAGGAATTTGTGACACAGGGAGGTGTGGTCTTGATGGCATGGGCTTGATCATAGTTACAAAATGTTCGTCAGGCCCGTAATAATTTAAATAATGTTTAATTGTCTTTTGTGGTACTGAAATGCTTTATTTTTTTTAATTGCTTCAAGTCTTAAGGTTTTATGGGTTTTTTTTGTGTTGTTTAATTTTATATGCTTTATAAGGGTTTAGGATGTAAATCCTTTAAGTTGCAATGTTACATGCAAGCTTAAAGTATTTAGGGGCATGTATAAAGTGGATTAGGTTAATGGGAATTTATATTATTAGGGGAAACTAGTTTTAAGAGTAGTAGTTAGCAAGTATAGGCCCAAGCCTGAACCATTTTTCAAAGGCCTTAGCATAACCGCTCACATGAACCTATGCCAAGAACTCAGACATCACCTAATGAGCAGCTGCAGCCCTAACGAGCACCCTAACGAGAAGAGAACTCCCTGATAGCTCCCTGATAAGCTTACAGCTAACTAAAATGATCAATGGCTGACAGCTAACTAAAATGATCGATGGCAATGTGGCAAAGACTGTGGGAACCTCTGTAAAAACAGGAGGGGCACAGGGGGCTAAAGCTCTATAAATATCAGCCCCACAGATACCCCCTTCGGACAGGTTTGGACTGACTCAAGACGCCCAGTGGCTCCGGTCACTATAGCAAGTGGGGTCAGTCCAGAGAAGAAAGAGAAAAGTCAGGTCCTAGTCATGAAGCTGACTGGACTGGCACGTTGGCCCGAGCTCATCAAAGAAAGGTCAGCACCTGATCCCCGACGGTGGCGAAACTGACACGTTGGTAAGGAGTTCGGTGAGTATTAAGAAACCACAAGAGGCCTAGGTGAACACTGGTTCGAGAGTAGCTACAGGTATGTAAGTAACAGGTATATGAGTAACTGAAACAGTAAGGGAAGTTTAGCACCCTGGTCCCCGAGGGTACGGGGGGATAGGTATAAGGTTAGGGATGTGTAGGGCTCAGTCCCCTTAAAGCAGGGGTCGCGAACCTTTTTGTCTGAGAGAGCCAAGAACGCCACGTATTTTAAAATGTAATTCCGTGAGAGCCATACAATATGTTTAAAATTAAATACAAGTAAATGTGTGCATTTTATGTTTTATTTAATTGAATTTGAATTACTTTTAATTGAAATTTAATTTTAGAAAGGTTTTTAAAAAACCTTTAAAAAAGGTTTTTAATTAAAATTAATTTTTAAAGGTTGGGTTTTTTTAAAAAGGAAGGAAAAAAGAAGGGAGGAAGGAAGGAAGAGAGAGAGAAAGAGAGAAGAAAGGAAAAGAGAGAAAAAGGAAGGAAGAGAAAAAAGAAGGAAAGAAGTGGAAAGAAGGAAGAGGAAGGAAAGAAGAGAAAGAAAGAAAAAAGAAGGAAAGAAAAAGAGAAGACAACGAAGGAAAAAAGAGAAAGGAAGAGAAAGAGGAAGAAAGAAAAAAGAAGGAAGGCAAAGAAGAGAAAGAAGGAAAGAAAAAGGAAAGCAAAGGAGAGAAAGAAGGAAAGAAAAAGGGAGAAAGAAAAAAGAGAGAAGGGAGAGAAGGAAAGAAAGGGAGAGAAAGAAGGAAAGAAAGAAAGAAGGAGAGAGGGAGAAAAAGAAAGAAAGAAGGAGAGAGGGAGAAAAAGAAAGAGAAAGAAGGAAAGAAAGAAAAAAGAAGGAAGAGGAAGGAAAGAAGGAAGCAAAGAAAGAAGGAAAGAGGAAGGAAAGAAAGAAAGGGAGAGAAAGAAGGAAAGAAAGAAAGAAGGAAAGAAAGGGAGAGAAAGAAGGAAAGAAAGAAAGAAGGAAAGAAAGGGAGAGAAAGAAGGAAAGAAAGAAAGAAAGAAGGAGAGAGGGAGAAAAAGAAAGAAAGAAGGAGAGAGGGAGAAAAAGAAAGAAAGAAGGAGAGAGGGAGAAAAAGAAAGAGAAAGAAGGAAAGAAAGAAAAAAGAAGGAAGAGGAAGG
>ML686024.1:437742-457796 GCA_007922175.1 Pelusios castaneus | reverse complement strand
AAAGAAAGAAAGAAAGAAAGAAAGAAAGCCAACGCCGCCGGCGGGGAAGGACCCTACCACGGCCTTGGGAAGCCGCCGATGGGGGGGGGAGCAGACCCCAGCCCCGGAGGCTGATCCCGGCCCCGTGCTGAGAGGCCGGGGCCATGGATTAGCCCGGCCCCGGGAAGTCGAGGCGGTCAGGGGGTTGGAGCTCGGGATCCCGCCGCTGCCGCAGCCACCCCGCTGCCCCGGCTGCGTGGGGCAGGCAGGCAGGCCCACGCTCCTGACCCGAGCCTGAGCCTGCCTGTCTCACCCTGGGGGCGGGGAAGGCCAGCCCAGAGGCTGGGCGCAGGCCGGGTGTGCCGCGGCCCCGGGGCTTGGAGGGAGCAGCGGGGGCTGCCGGGCTGCGCGGGGGGTGCGACGGCCACTGTGCGGCCGCGCGCCCGCGCAGCTGAGAGGGAACACTGGCAGCGAGCCAGATGCAGCCATCAAAAGAGCCACATCTGGCTCGCGAGCCATAGGTTCCCTACCCCTGCCTTAAAGGGATTGCAGCAGGAAGGTTGTTCTTTTAACAACTGGATAAACTAGAAGTTAGTTTTAGTTCCCCAAACCTAGGTTGTAAAAGGTATTGGGCTAAGGTTAGGGATCAAGCAGTTTAGCACCCCAGCCTGGGAGTACAGCTAGATAGCCTGCCATCCCCTTTGAAGTTAGGGGCACCCCTTTGTTGCTAGGGGCAAGTGCAGAGTAATAAGAATAGTTTTAGTTATTAAATAACAAGTAATTCTAAAGCATGCTGCAGCACAAGAATATCATAGTATAACAGCATAAATAAACCTTGCAAGTGTGTAACAGTTAAAAAGAGTGCACGAACAAAAGAGATAAGCAAAGATATAAGTCTTCTTGTACCCAAGATGATCTGTAATAAACACTTTGTACTTATAATTCTCTTGATTCTATTCTATTGTTATTTGCCATGGTACTGTTAATTCCTGACACTCCACTCCCCC
The DNA here is from genome assembly GCA_007922175.1 of Pelusios castaneus. Lineage (NCBI taxonomy): Eukaryota > Metazoa > Chordata > Testudines > Pelomedusidae > Pelusios > Pelusios castaneus. Next base: position 456,810 of record ML686024.1, on the reverse strand, counting down.
TTTTTCTGTTTCCCCTATGGAAACAGCACTTAATTCCTTTGGTAATTACCTGGGTTATCAGCTGGCTCGATTTAACTCTTTATTATTCAGTTTTAATTCCCCTGACTACTGATGTATCTGTCAGCGCCTCCCTTCCATCAGATCAAGGCCGGGCTATAATCCCGGTGGAAAAAGAACCCGGCGTCTGCCTGGTCCCCTCGATGAATAACACCCCCGAGGGGTGACGCCAAACAGTATAAACAGTATACAGGCTCATAGACAGAGATGATGCAAGGCACCCAGAATCTCTCCTCTGCTGCAGTGTGAGAGCAGTGCTGGCCAGGGCAGTAACATGGAACTGCACACAGAAGTCTCTGCTGTGGGGCTCCTAAATTGAGTAGTCCAAGCTGAAATCTATGGTCTTAGCATTGCTGAGATGGAGGAAGCAGAGGTTGTAACCACAATGAGGGGAGATCAGGATTCATTTTCCAAGTAAACTACTGCAGAAAAGCCAGCTTGCCAAATATATGTTGATTAATAAACTGTAGGTAGTTTTAAGGCCTTGATGTCAGCAAGCTCTGAATTAGACTCATAAAGCCTCTGTTTCTAGTCCTGGGTGCTCAGAGTAAAAAGATTAAAAAAAAAAAAAACTTTCAGAATTTGGGTTAAATAGACAAATTTCATTGTCAGATTACATGACAACTCTATCTGCTGTTCTTGGTGCACTTTTCCTAATTTGGCACCATTCACTGATTCTTCAGCGAATGGACTGTGAAGCTCCTGCCTTCCTTGGGAAATACTCACAGAACTGGTAAATAAGGTCCTGAACTTGTGTGACCTTTGATTTAAAAACATTCAGGGGCATGTCCTTTTCAGTTAGAAAAATCACAGAAGTATTCAATCAGTATTTTCTGTACTAGAAATGCAGTGCAAAAGTCTACAAATAAATGCATCACTCTTATTTTTAACAAAATATTCATCCTTTTTCTTTTCATGAATAAGCTTAATGAATTTACATACTCCATTACCACATATCTGAGAAATAGGCCAGGAGAGCAAGCATCTGGTATCAGAAAAATATTGAGACAAATTTGACACTCATTCTGGATATTTATGAATTGCTTCTCCAACTCATACAAACAGACTAAAGGCCACCTGCAGAAGAAAAAGGCTTTTTCTCTGCAATATAGTACATGCTTGTTCACTGCACCACCTTATCAAACAGCAAGAACAGTCTAGCATTAGAGAGTCTATCAGTAATGAAGCCTGCAACCCACGTCCCCTATTCATCATGGTCAAGAACTAGTATGCTGTACCAGCAACAAGAGATCAGGAACAGGCCCCACTGGCTGAAAAGTAGTCACTTGCCCCTGAGGTTAGGAGGCTCAAGGCCACTATACGCAGGAAGAGATGTGCAAGGTGTTAGTAGTTGGGGACTACCTTTTGGGGGGGGGGGGGGGGGGGGGGGGGGGGGCCCCCCCCCAAGGCAGAGGCATCCACCTGCTGATCAGACCTGAAGTACAGGGAGGTGTGCTGTCTGCCTGCAACTGGTATCTACAACATTATCTTCAAAGTGTCTGACGAAGTGGGATTTTCTCCCACGAAAGCTCATAAGATAAATAAATCTGTTAGTCTTTAAAAGTGCCACAGGACTGTTTGTTTCTCTGCAATAGACTAACACGGCTACCCCTTTGGAACTTGACAACATTATAGAAAGGTTGCCAGGGTTCATCTGTCCCTCTGACAACTACTTATGTTTCTCCTGTGGCACTAATGATACTGCCAGTTATGACCCCAAAAGACCAGAAAGGACTACAGGGCACTGGAAGTAAGAGTGAAGGGGTCAGTTACTCACAAATGTCTGCTGACAATTCATGCATTCTTCTCGCACTGGGATAATAAGAAAATGGAATTGTTTTAATTTCCTTTGCTGCAGCAGAACTAAAAAAGTTATTAATTATGTCTGTTGCACATAGCCTAATTAAATTGTATGCTATTGTGTGAGGACTTCCTTATCTTTGCTGCTCAGAGAGTGACAGAGAGGCTTTCAGGATTTTTAATGAAATATTTGTTGGGTTTCATATTGTATTTTGTTGCTCTGGTATTTTTAAATACAAAATTGACATTAAAAAATACAATCTTTGAAATGTTAATGGAGAAATTTGAGGTCATATTTCCTTAATGGTTGTGTATATGGATTGGCTTCTTCTGTCTCAACTTGCAGCTTAGAAATGACATTTTAAGCAAAGGAAAGGGTTCTCTCTATCAGCAGGGAATATGGAGGTGCTCAGGAACAAAGCTGAGAAGAATGCTTTTAAAAGGAAATGGGCAGCACAGGCTCAACCATGGATTTTACACAACCTAGAGTTCCATAGTGCCTTCTATAAGGAAAAAGATTACATCAACTAACTTTTTTTCCCATTCAAACATCTGAAAAATGAATTGGTTTTCTGACCCATCAGGTTTTGAGCAAAGACCCTTAATATAGACCAAGGGAAAGGCTTTAAATTAAAGGTTAAGTTAAAAATAAGGACTTTTTAAAAAAAAAATTCAACCCAGTTTGGAGCCAGAAAGGACTCAAGTGATTTTACCTTTTATGTACCCTATCCAAAGGAGAGGTAGGTATAATACAGCAAGATTCTGACATGCTTAAGTATAAAAATGAGAACCCTCAGGTTAAACTTTTATAGCATGTTAAGCCCTTAAAGTATGATGGATATGAATTTGATTTTGAGAAACAGCATGCTGGGCCAGTCAGCCCTCCATTTTAAATAAGCAAAATTGAGGGGGCGGAAATAGTTTCAGAAACTGATAATGGGTTGAAGTCCTATAAAAGACAACAGTAATAAATCAATAAACAAACAAGGGACCTGATATGTTTTAAATGTGACCAAAGTGCAGAACATTTAGGATATCCCCTGTAAGAACTTGTTACATAAATACTTGCACCTCTGGGAACTGCTTTAAACACAGCCTCCCATTTCTAAGAAGAGACAAAGAGCAAATGGAGTTCATGAGAGACTGTGTTTGCCAGGCTGAGCAACACTCGATACTTGGTGGTAGATGCCACTACAAAACCCTGAACTAGAAAAGTACTAGGTGTATAGGAATATTCCAAATTTTTTTCTTGTAATTTGAAAGGAGAGAAGAGCTACAATAAAGTTTAAAACCAGTGTGACTGAGTGGAAAAGACACTGGACAGGGAGACAGGAGATCTAGCTCTAAGTCTCAGCTCTCCTGTTATGAGACCTATTGTGGGACAGTGAGCAAGTCACTTCCCCTCCCATTCTTTGTCTGGTCTGTTTAGAGGGCAAATAGGAAGGAAGGAGCTCTCTTTTACTATGTGATAAGTAATATACCAATGTGGTGGTATGTTCCTCAGTCTTGGTTTGAACCTCTAGGCACTGCTATGATACAAACCATAACATTTGAGAAATCTTACTCTTGGTTCTGCATTGCATCGAGACATGGGACAATGCATGGCAAGGAACAAGTTGTGTGTTGAATAGGACTGTGAAGCAACAGAGCATGTTATTTTTATTCTGGTGGCACCTACAATGTGCTAAGCACTGTCTGCATACAGAGGAAGACAGCTTCCATCCAGAAGAGTTCATAAAGTAAGAAGCTTGTGACAGTCACACGATCTCTTAATGCTTTTCAGCTTCCTGTGGAATTTACCTAGCTCTAGAACAGTGGCTTTCAAACTTTTTTCCTCAGGACCCAGTTGAAAATAATCATTTATGCCCGCGACCCAACAATTACATCTTTGAGCAATGCATTCCAGTCTTTTGTCGGTGGCAGCAAGGGGCGTTGCAACCCAGTATTGGGAACTGACCCTAAGTTTGAAAACCACTGGGCTGTAATATCCTTGAGCAATGCTAGAGACACAGCTACATCTTAAAGAATTGTGATAACTTCTGGCACTCCTTTATAAGAGCAAATGACTCAGACCAAGAAAAGACCTAGCTCTATAGACCCAACTAAAAACTCATGAACGGAGTTTCATAAAAATTGTCCATTTCACTACAGTATATCAAGGAGTTCTGATTGCAAAGAAAATGAATGAATAATAGGCCATTTGGCTTGACTGATCTATTGAGCTGTCGTAGTCAGATTTAGTGTAGAACTCTGACATTTGCCAGTGACTCAAGAGCTTTGATAAAATGGTCTGTACTACCAGAGTCCAGTTATACTAGAAGCTTGTCCATTGAGTAGATGCACTTAGAAAAAGACAAATTTGGCTCAAATTTCTAAGTTGAGAAACCTTGTAAAACAGATCAGCAAAATAGTGAAGTTACTTTTTTTCTGGTTAAAGATCATAGCCGTGGATGACCAGCCTAATTAATCAGAGAATTCCTTTTTTATCTGATTCCATCTGATTCATAGCAGAGCTGTTGTATTAGGATTGTATATTTTGCACACACCTTGCAAAGAACATTCTTGCCATGATTTGGTTTAATGAATCAGTGGCTGCAAACAACAAAGCATTGCCAACCAACTGCGTACATACAGTATGAAGGATAAAATTCAAAGCCTTTCCATAAAAAGGAAAAAACAAACAAAGAAAAAACAAAACACACTACGGCTATGTCTACACTAGAAAAGTTAAGTCGACTTAATAAAGTCGATTTAGGCACTAATCCCCATCCACACCAGCTTTAAGTTGACTTAAGGCTTAAGTCGACCTAAAAGGAGGTGTTATTAAGTCGCCTTAAGCTTTCCTTAAGTCGACTTAAGGAAATGTTTAAGTCGACTTAAGAAAAGCCCAGTGTGGATGCGGCTTTGTTTAAGTCAACTTAAGCCTCCTTAAGTCCACCTAACTTGTCAGTGTAGACACACCCTCAGAGTCCCTGTACTACTTTAGCTGAAGGAGAATTTTCAGTGAATACAACAGCAAGTAGAAGGCAACGCTTGAGTAGGTCTGACATTCCATACAGTAGAGGGCAGTTATTAGAGGTGTGTATGCAAAAATGAAATGAGAGAACGTCAGAGTGAATACCGAATCCACCATGGAAAATCTGAAATTTTATTTGGAGTTTTCAGAAATGGTCCAGTGAAAGATACAGAAAACTGTTCCAGTTTTATTTATTATTTTGTTTTCTCTGGAGAATGGACAGATCTGGACTGAAAAATGGGCCTTTTCCTTTTCTTTTTTCTCCTTTTTGCACAAAATTGATTTCTTAAAAAAAAAAATTTCAACGAGCAAACTAAGTTGCATTAAAAATAGGCAAAGCTTCTAATTCTGCATGTTTTCTCAAAGAAGCAAGCCTACTATAACAAACATTTATAAAGAATTATAATCCAGTAAACAGTCATGGAGGATTAAGAATGATTAGGACTCTGGTCAAGGGTTTACTTCCCCCTGTCCCCCCAGCTACCATGGCTCTGCTGAGGCCTGTTTAAGTTTCCTCTTAACTCAGGCTCTCTTTAAAAGTCCACATAGGCCAGATATTCAACACATTCCCTTTCTGGGGCCCAATTTATTAAGTCCTGAATGGAGTCTTACAAAAGAAAAAAAAACAGCTCAGATTTACAAAGTTACCATCTCAGTTTCTGCTGGGCTCAGCTCTGCCTCCTTATTCTCTTTGCAAAAGTATTTCTTTCACCACAGCCCCAACTGAATACAACCCTTCCTCCGTGGAGGTCTGTCTTCCTATTTGCCCACCCTCTCTTGTCAGGAGTTTGGCCTTGTCCACAGGCTTTTCCCACTGCTGCTTCTCCCCTGCATGTTTCTGGATCCTGCAGGAGCCTTCTTACTTTCTATAGAGACCTTCTCTTCTTACCCACGCTTTTATAAGTCCTAGGTGCCTAAGTAATCAGTCTAGGTGCACTGAACCCCCAGTCTCTCTTGAAGGGTTCAGGCACCTTGTGACAGATTCCTATTGTTGTCTTTCAAACTATGTGCCTTATTCTCCAACACTTCATTGCACTGGGTTAGAATGAGACCCCCTGACATTGGAGCAGACTCAACATGAGGAAACTGGGAGTCAGTAGAACTACTTTTGTAAGTGTTCCCCAGCACAGTGGTGCTCTTAAGACACATAAAGCTTGTATTTCATGATGACATTATTCCTTTATTCAAGCAAGCATTCTGTAACACAATAAACAGAGGGGACTGAAGTCTGCAGTGCCCTGATGTGTCTGTAGTCCAGTGCCCTATCTTCCAATATGAAGGATGACCTCTGATTTCAGCAGATACCCACATGCTTGTGCAACAATGACAGCTACTTCACATAACCAGGGTGAGCGAGGGCCCACTAAGATTTACTTACTCATACAAACAGTACTAGTGCAGTCAAGGGCTATGTCTACACTAGAAAAAGTTAGGTCGACTTTGTTAAGTTGACTTAATAAGGTCAACTTTAAGTCAACCTTTTTAAGTCGACTTAACAAAGTGGACTAAGTCGACTTAATAAAGTCGACTTAAGGGTTACTCCACGTCCCACACCGTCCTTGAGTCAACTTAAGGCTTGAGTCGACCTAATGGGTGGTTCTTATTAAGCCGACATAAGCTTTCATTAAGTCGACTTAAGGAATTTCTTAAGTTGACTTAATAAAAGTCTGGTGTAGACAGGGAGTAATTTAGGTCGATTTAAGCCTCCTTAAGTCGACCTAAATTGCTAGTGTAGACATACCCAATGAGACTACTTGAACAAATGCTACTCACAGTGAATAAGGGCTCCAGGGTAGGGCCATTATACAATAAACGTATGAATTACCTGGATGCAGTGAATCAAAAAAAGTTCTCCTTCCCCTCCTCCCCCATTTCCTTTTTCAACAACGCCCCTTTCCCTTTTTTCCTTTGTCAAAGGTGTTTTCCCTCTCAAGAGATTCCTGTCCAGCCTATGCTGAGAAGGCTTTTTTTTTTCTGGATTCGCTCTAGAAAAAACAAACTAGAACATCCATCTTTCACGTCCTTGCTAGACAGATTCATCAACCAACAGTGGCAATTCCCATGGAAAGTAATGTACAGTAGTGTCCAAGATCCTCACGCAGGCATTTTGCAAAGCCACTGAGCTTGGGGAGAGGGACATGAGTGGGGGATTGCTAGCACCCTATTTATGATCACTAGACTCAGCAAATAAACTGCAATAGGATCAATTCTAGTTAAGCCTCAGAGGACACACTTGGCTGAGCATTCATTCCTCTCAACATGTGGTCTTGTCATCATAATAATAAATCACTAACAATGATTACAGAACCAAGGAGAACTAAACATTGTTCCCTCAATTTTGGGCCCAAAGATAATAGGACAATTATAATATTTCACTATTCATTCCATACACCAATCACTTATCTTATACATTAATGAACATAAAACTTCCTTAACATGCTGCTCAGTCCAGCCTGCTCTCTTACCCTATTCATGAAGGACTTGATTCTGTCACTACTCAGTCTGAGTCAGTAGTATCTTCCTACGCAAGAGATCCAGGGAAAATCAGCCAGTGGAAGGGTGACAGAATCAGGCCCCATGCTGTTAATGAACATAATGACATGAAATAGAATCTCAAACATACAGCAAGCATATTATGGGTATCAACTTGCTTCTGGTGACGTCAGTAGCAAAGCCCTCATTGATTCACTTGGGGGGGGACAGATCCATGCCCTGTGTATTTACAGAAATTGTCTTTAAAAAATTACTGCATTGGGATTTATTCTCTCAAACTCAAAGATTCATCATACCCAAGTGTAGGATAAGTATAACATTAAAGTTAGCTTAAGTTTAGTTAAGGAAATGTATGTACTGGAAAGAAAGGCCCTGAGTAGCAAGTAGAAAGAAGGCCTTGAAAAAAGTGAGCTATAAGGCCAAAGGGAATGATGTAGGGAGAATCTCTGATACAAAGAATAACTAATGAAATAAGATTCCAAAGGGGTAGCCGTGTTAGTCTATTGTAGAAAGACAACAGACTCTGTTGTAATGAAATAAGAGAAATTTCTAAAATGAAGGTCTCTGGGTGACTGCTGATGGTTTTCAATAAGACAAACAGAATCTCTCTTGAAAGGAGCCAACATGGATCTCTCCACTCCCCACATAGTGTTATCGCCTATGTGAATGCAGGTACAATGGGGAAAAATACCAAAACAAAACGAATTGCATGAAGGAGACGAAAGGCGCCTCGGGAGAAAAGGAGGTTGTGATCCAGGTAAGAGTCAAGACTGCGAATAAGGGTGAAAGGTCTCAAATTGTTTTTGAGTTGAAGTCAGTAATTGGCAGGGACATCACTTGTTTGTTAAAGGGTATAAAAAGTAAATTCTTCAAGCATTCATTGCTAATACCTGCCTAACCAGATTGGAGCCAGCCAATAAGGGTCTAAGCATCTTCACCTGTTTGTAAATATCTTGATCGAATGTTTAAATATGTTATTACTGTTAGGATGTAGTAAATTGTTTATCACAAGATTCCGGCGTTTTAGAGCAATTGTATAAATACCATTTGGCCTTTGGATTTAAGAAAGAAATGTATGGTTAAATTAGTGCATTGTTTCCCATATCAATATTAATAGTTTCAAATATTAATAATTCCAACACCCTGCCTCCTCCAGTTCAGGAGAAAGAGGACTTGAAATCACTGATTTCCCCTGTCTCCTCTCCAGAGAACTATTTCATTCTCCTCCTTTTTGATAGATCTGGTTAGAAATCAGGGGGAGAAAAAAAGATAGGGAAAAGTCTATTTTTCATTAGAAAAAAAGATACAAATTTTCTGACTAGTTCTGTTTTACGTTTCAGTCCTGCAGAATTAACAAAAGGCACAAAAGGATAAAATGGCAAACAACAACATTCATTTGTTAGTCTTTAAAAGTGCCACAGGACTCCTTGTTTTTTTTTAAAAAAAGATTCATGATTCCTTTGCTAGGTGTCAAACTTGAAGAGATTTGTTTCCCATCTCTCATCACTTCCGAGTCTAAATATTTCTAGGTTGTTAGTGTCCACTCTAATGACAACACTGCGTAGTTACGCAGTGAGTTAAAGTAATGGCTTTTCACTGCTAGCCCAAATTCTGCTAACAGATACAAGTGGACAATTCAGATTGAAATCAGCTAGAGTTACAGTTGTGAGCAGCCTTTAGCTCCTCTGAAATTTCACTTAGTGTGATGTGTTTATTCTAATGTCTAGTGTACATTTGTACCCAGCAAAGATTAACCATTTGTCACAATTTGCAGTTTATGTCCAAATGAAGCTCTGGACTCGAGCAGCAGGGCTAAAATATTTCTGGTCAGAATTTAGGCACAATGAGAGATCTATGCATATTATCCTTTTATCTAATGCTTACCTCTTAGCTTTCTATCTTTGGTATATTCTGCAAAGTAAAGAATATAGAAAAGTACATGCCAATATTCTGCCTGGATATTCCAGCTCATGCTGTTTTCATTTTTAAAAATACTAAATATGAATACAATATAAATGCCAGGATGAGAGAGCTTTTTTATTCCCCCTTTATCAGCAAATAAGTGTATGTTGTTTTCTAATGGATCAAAAGTGTGCTTTTCATGGGTAACAAAAACATTCAGAGGGACTGATGCAAGATTGCTTTGGGCGACAGTCAAGTCAGTGACCAGAGATAATGTCATTTCATTAGTTGTGACTAAGAAACATATAGTGTTAGCTCAGCATAGGGACTTTCAGATCTACTTAGAAAAATTCAACAAAGCTCTTAAAGTGTTCACTGAAGAAAACTGTTAGTAAGTGGGGCAGAGGATTCCATTATGTTAGCAAATATCCAAAGCTCTCCAGTGAAATAAAATCATTGTTCCTCTTACCAAACAGAAGTGTTTCCAAGTTTACAAAAGGTATAAGGACAGGTTTGCAGTTGATTTCATAAAGATGTTGCAAGCTGTTGAAACAAGTCCTCAATTAATTTTCCTTTTGAAGATTTCTATTTTAAAGCATTAAAATTTGAATTGCTGATACAAGAACATAGGACTTGTGACATGGGGAGAGCCCATTGATACAGAGTCTCCAACAGAGAATGAAGTTCCAGAAAAGCATTCACCCATTGCATTTCCTCTGCATGAAACCTGATCCTCTTTCTCCCGTTATGCCCACCATACCTCACAATGTCCCTATGTCCGCAATTTTTGAAATCGCAAGGAAAAAATGCATTTCTTTGGAAAAAATGGGAAGAGTTGATGATTTGGAATCTCTCCGTTAAAGAACATTCTCTTAGATGACATTTATTAGAAGAAAATAAAAATGCACTTTCAACCTAGATGTCCTTAAAAGGTGAAGGCCAATTCCCATCTGATTGTGGGGAAGCACAGGGTGCAGAGTGGTGGGGGTATAATATTGCAATACACACCCTAGCACATCAACAACTTCTGTTTTATAAAACAATGCCAGGTATATCAGACAGCTCAGACTGAGAATTCCAAATAGATTTTCACGGATTGTATTGTGGCAGAACTTAGAAGCCCCAATCAGAGACCAGGCCTCCTCCATTGTGCTAAGCACTGTACTTACACGTAACAAAAAAAAAAGTCTCTGCCCCAAAGAGCTTACAACCTTCAAATGAATGTAAAGGGGCTTCTTGAAGGCTGTGTTTAACAAATAAATGAAAAATGCTTCTAACAGCCAGCATCATCCCCTCATTCTAGTTTGGGTAACAAAACCATTCAAATACTGAAAGCAAGTGATTCAACAGCTGATGTCTTTATTCCCTGCTCATGGTACCATTCTTTCCAACTAAGCCCAGCTACTGTTGTCCCTGGTTCAGTTTCTGCTCTGGGAATGTTAACCCCCCCCCTTTTTTTTTTTTGTTGCCAACTATGGAGTGGCATCCATTTACCCTCTCACAGAAACCCAGCACTACAGTTAATTTTCCTGAAGTCCTCGCTTATATTTCAAAAGATAAGACCACTCTGTTGAGGAGCCAGTTCTGCTGTGATAATGATTTCTGTGCTGCATAGTTTAGCATTTGTTAGAAATATCCAGCTCTGTTCTAACATTAAACAATAAAATCAGAGATAACAAAATTGGCAGCTGCATTGCTAAATGAGCAAGATATGGAAGAATTAGGTGAGTAAGTCCATAAAAAACATGTTTGTGAAGGATTTCCAGGCCAAGCTTCTCGCAGCCCTGTTGGAGTACAGTTTTACAGAGTTCATCATTGCTAAGCTCTATTATATAGCATCACATAGATGTGCCATATTTTCTCAAATTTTATACATAAATCAGTGGGGCAAAGGAGAGAGAAGAGCTCTCTGCCAATGTACCAAACTCCTTGCAATAGTGATTTTTTTATTACAAATAGGAATTCACAAGATCTTTTCATAGTATTGGTGACATGGTGAATTTAAATGAGCAGTGAAGAAATTTGTATTTTCTTGGGCTGCAAAATGGATTGAATTGGGACTAGGTTTTGCTAAATAAAAGCTCTGCTATTTCCAACAGGGTGTATGTCTGCCAGCAAAACCACACAAGGCTGTGACATCTCTCTAATGGAGGGCAGCCCAGTAAACAGACAGTAAATTAAACTTGCAGTAAATTCACAGGCAATACTAGAATCCTTATCAGTATCTTTTCTAGACAGGTGTTTCTGCCAGTGAGTTAAAGCAGCAATTCTTTTATCTTCAGTAACCCTAAAAGAGAAACTCTGGTCCTGCAGCTAGTGCGTGGATGAGAAATTGACTTCTGCATGACAAGTTGAAATGATGCTTTACAATATGTTGTAATGAAAGTTTTCAAACAGTAAAATAACACACACACACACACACACACAAGTTTAACTTGGATCTAACGCTGTTGACTTCATCCTGACTGTACCCTTTTGACATTTATAGACACGTACATATTGTGTAAGTGAAAAAGAACCAGGGCCCAAATCTTTAACATATTCTGCATGGGCCAGAAACTAGCTAAAATGAGCTAAGAATCAAGCCAGCATCTCAACATTCAGAACTATTATCAAAAACAGCTGTTGTGACCCATAAACTCCTTCTTCTAAAGATCTCATTCTTGGATTATACTACTCTCTTAGGCTGCGTCTATACTGGTAAATTAAGTCGACTTAAGCTTGCTTAAGTCGACTTAATTTACCCTGTGTCTACACTACACTTTCCTTAAGTCGACTTAAGCAGCTTGCTTAAGTCGACTTAAGGAAAATAAAGTCAACTTAATTAAAATTAAGTCGACTTTATTAAACCTCCTTTCCACTAGACCTAAGGCTTAAATCGACTCCCTAGAGTCAACTTAAGCCAGTGGAGACGTGGGGTAGCCCTAAGTCGACTTAGGGCTACCCCAGGGAGACACCAATGCCCTCCCTGCCGGGGAGGGGCACAGGGGGAGCCTGGCATGCCCCCCCACAGGGCAGGGCAGAGCTCTGCCCACCCTGCCCCTATGCCCTGCCAGGGTCCCTGTCCCCCTTTGCGCCATTGTACCTAGGTACAATGGGGCAAAGGCTGAGCCCCCTGGCATTGGGCAAGGGGTGCCCCCCTTGCCCCAGGTCCCCCTAAACTCCTAGAAGTCGACCTAGGTGTCCAGTGTGGATGCTCTAGGTCGACCTTTTAAGTTCCCCCCAAAGTCGACTTTAATTTTAAGTGGAGACACACTAAGTCGACTTAGTTAAAGTTTACTTAAATTACCCAGTGTAGACATAGCCTTAGCGTCTACCCCATCCTCAACAGAGCAGCTCATCCTGAACCAGATTCTCAGTTGGTGTAAATTGGCATAATTGCACTGACATCAATGGAGTAAGGCCAGTTTGCACCAGCTAAGAATATGGCCTTTTGTGTCCAAATTTGAGTCCAAACTCACTCCCTAAGAGGGTTTTTTTGGGGGGGGAGGGGTGTTTTTGTTTGGTTTTTTTCAAGTAACAAACAATGACACAACACGGATGAATCTCCATATTTAGATATCCCAAGGGTTTCCCTACAGGACTTTCTCTTTCCTAATTCCTTAGTTCTAACTCTCTAGATGAAAGCCATTGGATCTCATCTGAAATTGAGTCACGCTGCCATAGTGAGTCAGGAGGTCCTCAGCAGCTTCCTGTGCAGATTCTGTCATCTCTTGACAAAGCACATCAAAAGAAGAGCCCTGACACTACATTATGTATGTATGTGGCGATTATGAAATCTGTATAATTTTTTATTGTTACAACCAGCCCACCTTAAGCACCTAATCAAAAACTGATCTGGGTAGCATTTGATCTGCAAGGAAGCCATATCCTAGGGATTTGTGATGATGGGGATGATGACTATTTATTTAGACCTATTTATGTGCTGAATCCAATGCAAATGTAAAGAAGTATCTCTCCCCTCCCACTCCATCTCTCTCTCTCTCTCTCTGGAAGCTCAAAATCAGATGCAGACAACAATTCAGACACATATAATAGGCAGGTTGAAGGTACAGCCTCAGAGTGGTGTAGTTTTTTTTTTTTTAATCTATTTCTGTAAGATTATAGAAAAGCTCCACAATGCTCAATTGTGTACATATAAATTACAAATTGGCTTCATTTCTGGAGAAGGATGTTGAGGGGCTCAAAAAGTTGTTGTAATAATAGGGAAATAGAGAAACTAGATCAATTAAAATATAAGAGAAGTCCAAATTGAAGTTGACCCTTTTTTAAGCTAAAAAGCTTCTCTCTCTCATCAGCAGAAGCTGATCCAGTAAAAAGTACTACCTCGCCCACCTTGACTTTCTAAAAAGAACTTATATCAGAAACCTGGTAGGTTGAGTCCATGTCTTTGATACCAGAAATGAGAAAAATAGAAGTCAAGACAATGAAGCACTAGGAAAAGCAGTAAGAAGAGCAGAGGTATAAAGCCTTTCAAGCACAGTTACCCACAAATTCAGAGTATTATTTCTCTGAATTAACAGAGCGTACTGAGAACACTAGCCAGAAACTGAGTAATGAGTACTGAAAGGGAAAAGGAAGGGTGATAGGGTGGGGAAAGAGAGCAGGAGAGAGAGTGCAAGAGAGAGAAATAATTTTAAACTGATTCAACTTCAGCGACTAACCTAGCCCAACAAATCTATGACCCAGATAAAGAGAACAGCATTTACCCTGGATAACAGGATCTGAAATATGACAAAACAAAAGATGAATATCCTTGAAAACATTGGCTTAAAGTTACTCCGACAAGTTATAGCACATATGGAAAGAAATGACATGAATAAAAAGAAATCTGTTGAGATCAAGGATGTCTGCAGGAAGCTGGAAAGAGAAACAAAGACTAGCATGATCATGTCATCGCATAAATCCTTTTCTGGCCCTAGCATGAGGAGCAAATTCTTCTCTTCACTAAAGAAAGACAGACTAAGCCTATGGATTCTGACTGGAAGGGATGCTACGGAGATCTGACTTTGTGATGCTGGGAATCAGTGGGCTTCTGATGTGAATTCTCTGCTGAAGTCTCTTCTCCTGTCTCTGAAATCCAGATCAAGATATTGCAGACAATCAGTAACTTGTGGAGCTCTGTCCTCATTGCTGTGGAATGCCTAAGGCTATGTCTACACTAGAAATGCTAAGTCGACTCTGTTAAGTTGACTTAGAGAGCCTGCACTAGACTCTCCAAGTTGACTGGCTAGGTCGACGGAAAGCGGGGCTCCCTTGTCCTCCCGCCTTAGGTCGACTTTTGGAATAGGTAAACTTAGGGCATCCACACTGCCTTAAGTTGACCTAAAACTAGGTGTTAAGTCGACTTAAGGAAGCCCTTAAGTTGACTTAATAAAAGCCCAGTGTGGACGTGGCTTTGTTTAGGTCGACTTAAGCCTCCTTAAGTCGACCTAAGCTGCCAGTGCAGACAGTTCCAGCAGCAGTAGTGACTGAGGAATCCCGGCAGCATATGGAAGCCTCAGGAAGCTAGATGTATGTGGGGAAGACAGCTTTAAAGAATCTCAATTCAGACCCCAAGAAATCTACTGGTTTAGGCACTTGGGGGCCACTACCCATTTCTGCTTTGATGGGACAAGACTGATTTGCACAATGGAAGAACAACGTCTAATTCTCCACCTGGGAATTGCTCTTGCAAGGAGAATGAGAGCTGTGAGTAGAAAAAGAAGACACACAATACTGTCTCATACTGTCAACCACCATATAGGACAGTGTGGAAACTCATGAAATTATGAGTCTGGATTAGATGGTCTCCAGTCAAGTAGAAGGAATGTTGGTATTAG
Organism: Pelusios castaneus; assembly: GCA_007922175.1. Taxonomy (NCBI): domain Eukaryota; kingdom Metazoa; phylum Chordata; order Testudines; family Pelomedusidae; genus Pelusios; species Pelusios castaneus. The sequence goes on along the minus strand of ML686024.1, from coordinate 441,720 downwards.
TGAACTGGTCTGAAAATTAATTCATCTGACTTTCAAATGCAGAGAAGAGGGGAAAGAGATCTTTATCCTAATTCAAATACATTCTTGCTTCCAGCATACAGAGTAAAGCACAAGATGGAGTTTTTCTGAAAGAGAAGATGAAGGATGAGAGGAACATTTATGTATGAACAAAAGGAGTATGTATTTTCAGGGGCGTAGCCATCTAAGTCTGTGGACAGCAAAAACAATGAAATTCCTGCGGCACCTTAAAGACTAACAAATTTCTTCAGGCATAAGGTTTCATGGGATCCAACTCACTTCGTTAGATGCAAGTGTGGAAACTAAGCAAGAAGAACAAGACATAATAGTAAATGATGGAGTTTACAACAAAGGGGGCATAACTGAAACATGGTGGAAATATACTTGGTTGCTATTTATGTAAGAGAAGTAAAAATACTTCAGTGCATTTGAAATCTGTATGTATAGGATGGCCATTTCCGATGACATGCATCCTAAGACAGTAAGGGCATTAGCAAAAGAACTTAATGTACCACTGACAATTACCTCTGAAGAGAGATAGGTTTGTAACTTGTGGTACAAAGAAGAAGTCATAGAAAGAGCCCTGCGCAGATACAAAATTCAGATCCACATCTATCTGCAATCCACAAACATAGTCCCCAGATATCTGCATATTTGCAGGGCTCTAATCATGATATTTTATGACAGTACATATGCAGTAGTGAGGATTTCAGAAATGCCACACTGCGAGGTGATGAAATGATATGCTTGTTTGCTGCAAAAGCCGTAGCTCTCACATCTCTGAAACCATTTTAAAAAGGAGCCTTGATTAGGTTGTAGGGATATGCAGGTAAAATCATTTATAACTTTGTCAGTCCATTCATGGTATTCATTCATAGCTTTATATATAAGTTTGATAATTGATTCATTCATAGTTTTACATAACTGTGATAATTGATTCCTTCATGGTGTTCATTCATGGCTTTATTTGAGATTGCCATTTGTAACTCTGCTTTGTTTATAACTGCAAGTGATGTATTGGGGAGTGCTGGACTCGAGCTGCTTGCGTTTTGTTTCTCTTGGCTGGGGGAACTGTATCTTTTCCTCTGGGCCACTCATTCCCACTTGCATTGCTTTGTAAGTTTATATCCTAGTGATTCTTTATATCCAGTCTCTGTACTATTTGAAGCAAAGTAACTCTTCTTAACCACGTTCCATATTGTAAATGTAAACCCCCATTTTGATCTGTAAAACTCCATCTTGATTAGTATACTCCATTTTGTGTGATTCAACCTTGTAGGTAAACACCATGTAATTTCAGTTAGATGTGTGAACAAGATGTGAGTGAGGGGTGTGTGAATGATGGGATCAGTCCCAAGCGCCAGCCACTCCTGATGAAGTACCCTCTAAATGGCTGAAGAATGCAAACACATCCCTGAGAAGCAAAAAGAGGATCCACCCCAAAACCAAAAGAATGAAAAGCAATCAAGACAAGCTGAAAGTCATGTCTGCTGTTGTCTGGTGACCAACGGACGGAGCCCCTGGAGCAGCGTGACACAGCAGAACTCAGAGACTGACATTAAGGTTAAAACCCTATGAAAGACTGGGTGTGATCTAAAAGCTATTGGTTATGTTCTGTACAACATCAAGGAGCATCAGTGCGTGCCCGACGGAGACCCTGCTCCTGCTCCCTATCTCCCACTCGTGCTCGGCTTCCCTCGCCAGGTAGCCGCCATGAGCTACGAACTCTAGCAACGAACTCAAGCAACTATCAGGACTGGTAACTATGCCTGACAAACTGCAGAACATTTTCTTGTGTGTGCGGGCATGGATGTGTGAGTCTATAGGTGCTGGGTATTTAGGTATCAACAGTGTTTTCTTTAATAAATGTGGCGTACTGCCTTGTCCCTTCAAACATCCTGCTAGTGTTTTCCTTTTAAGCACAACAAGGTGAGTGGAAGTGGTCAGCAAACACAGCAGTAGTTTGAAGTGGGTTAAACATAATCTGAGATGGGCTGGGAGATATGTGGACCCGAAAGTAGATTTTACTTTCTAACTATCAGTGGGAACATAAAATGTGTTTTGTCTAGTTCCCTTTTTAATCTCTGCAAATATATATGATCAGTAGTTAAAGTATAATTTGATGGGCCCTGGAACCCTCCTAATCTCCAGCCCCCTTCCCGTATTGTCTGGGCCCCCTACCCAGCCCAAGTAGGCATTTGCAACCACTTCTCAGTACCACATGCATTGGTCATCACTCCATAAAACTATTTATAATTTTATATGGCGTTTATGTCTACAGCAATTATTGTCACAAACTAGCAAACACTGCATAACACAGTAAGTATTGTGATTAACAACGGTGGGGTGTAGGACCTGCCAGCAGCCAGGGCATAGTGAAACCTGTTCCGCCCGATTTTTTTATTTTTAGGGGCCGTGGAACACTAACCCCTCAAATTTATGGGCCCCGGAACTGCGTTCCAGTGCATTCCCCCTTACTTTAACCCCTGTATATGTTTATAACATAAGGTCAGAACAACATTCACTTATGTCAGTGGTTCTCAACCTGAGGCTCCCGCTGGTTGACGCCGAAGGATTCAACAGAAGAATGTTTCCAAGGAGCTAAAAGGCTGGTTCAGGCTTCTTGCTGCAGCCAAGGGGCTGGGAGATCAGAGGCTCTGGAGCCAGAAAGAGGAGAAAAGTGCTTCCTTCCAGCGCCAGCAGAGAAAAAAGCACTCTGGCTCTCTAGGTACGAGGTTCCCTGGTAGAGCCAGAGGAATGGGAACACTCATGTTCTATCCTCATGGTTGCAGAAGGGAGCCATTGCCGAGGCACCCAGGAAGGCATGTGCACGGCTATAGGACGCACTGCTGCAGCCAGGGAGCCCAGAGATCAGTAGGGAGGCAGCCTCCTCGCCAAACTCCTACCGTCTGGCTGCAGTGGGCAAAGGAGGGGCTGTTGGCAGAGACTGATGGAAAGTCAGGTTAGGGAACACTTAATGAAATTGGATGTGCACAAGTCCATGGGCCGGATGAACTGCAGCCGAGGGTGCTGAGGGAGTTGGGGGAAGTGATTGGAGAGCTGCTGGCCATTATCTTTGAAAACTTGTGGCGAACGGGGGCGGTCCCAGAGGATTGGAAAAAGGCAAATATAGTACCTATCTTCAAGAAAGGGAAAAAGGGGGATCCGGGGAATTACAGACCAGTCAGCCTCACCTCACTCCCTAGAAAAATTATGGAGCAGGTCCTCAAAGAATCCATCCTGAAACACTTGGAGGAAAATAGAGTGATCAGGAACAGTCAACATGGATTCACCAAGGGCAAATTGTGCCTGACCAACCTGATTGCCTTCTATGGTGAGATGACTGGATTTGTGGATGCAGGAAGAGCTGTTGACGTGGTATACCTTAACTTTAGCAAGGCTTTTGATACGGTTTCCCACAGCATTCTCGTCGGCATGTTAAGGAAGTATGGGTATATATCTGTGGCCCTCAAGCCTAAAAGGTTGGGAACCACTGACCTGTATTATTGTGCTCCTGTCATTACTGCCTCCCAAGCACTCAGGGTAAGAACTGCTCTCCAGGACAGAGTGATATCCTTTTAATTTTCAGTTTGCTGGGTTTGTAACACATCAGGGAAGAACATAAGAGGAAGATGTTACTTTAATCAGAATATAATTAGCCTGGCCTTGGAACCTGGGAAAGCAGAGCTGCAAATAATCAGCATGAGAAGATGGAACACTGTGAAAGAAACTGAGTAAGCACGTTGCTTAAAGAGCAGTCTGCAGTAGACATCAAATGCGAAGTCCTCAAGGTAACCTGTACTGAACTCTTAGATGTATGACTCATCCTGCTTAGCACACTTTACCTCTGGTCACCCCTGGGAGTGGGCAGCTCCATTAAGTAAAAGATTATTCCTTCACTCACTCACTCACTCACACACACACACACACACACACACACACACACACACACACACACAC
>ML686024.1:415830-437732 GCA_007922175.1 Pelusios castaneus | reverse complement strand
ACACACACACACACACACACACACACACACACACACACACACACACAAAATCATGCAACCCTATCTCCCCAGCACTCCTGTACCTAGTTTCAGGAAATAAAGTGTCCATCACCCTGTATCTTTTTTTACAGTCCTCCTCCCCGCCGGCAGGCGGCCTTGGCTTCCCGGCCAGGACTGGCTCCCCATGGGGGGCCAGAGGGGCAACCAGCGCTCCTGGGAGGTGGAGCAGGCTGGCCCACCATGCTCCCCTTCAGCATGGGGGGGTAGGGGCCCAGATCTGGCACTGATGGGGGTTGGGGCCAGACTGGCCTACTGCTGGCAGCAACCCAGCCCCAGATCCCAGCCAGGGTCAGGGCCAGGTGTGGGGGGAGCTCAGGGCAGTTGCAGACTCATGCCCCCCCCCCCCCCCGTACACTATACCAGCAATGCCCATGACCTTAGCTAAACCTGGCAGAGCACTAAAGGATCTTATAGGGAATGCATCTGGTGTCTCTCTCTGAGAAGTAAGCTCTGTAGTCAGTCTATATCTGACAGATAAGCCTGACCTGCTAGCAGCAGCCCTGCAACTTACTGTGTACAGGTAATACATGAAAGGCACCTTCAGACATTTGGATGATCCTTCCATGATTGAACTGACAACAAAATCTCATCCTAGCTGTGCAAATAAATGATGTTCCTGAGTATAGCAAGAACGAGCTATTTAGCATCTAATATGATGATATTATTGAAAGGATACTATTAGTGGAGACCAGAACCAATTCGAACACCAAAATATCTGATTTTTTGGGAGCAGGGGGTGTTGAAATACAAGCCAAATCTGCATTAGAATTTTGAGGTTCAGGCTCATCTCTTGTTGTGAATGATTGATTTGATGGCATCAATACAGAACAATATCTATAGTAAAAAAGATTAGATTGAAAGTATTTAGAAAAGAATTCTGACATGGAGGAGTTCCAAAAAGCTTCCAAGTATAGAAATAATGGCTGCTGACTTGTGTCTGAAACTCTGTTTCAAAGAAATCTTAAACTTTCAAGTGCTCTGAAGTCAGACATCCTCTTAAAAGCAAGATGCAGCTGGATTCTTTCACAAGGCACTCAGAAAGACTTTTAAATCTCACTCTTCAAATTTTCCACTCGCTTCTTCCTATTGTATTTCTCCTTTTGAAACAAATTCTTCAAACATTGAGAGCCCAGCACTCATTCTCTGCATTGACAGCTACAGTAAACTGAATGAAATGTTATGACACTTCCGTCTAGAAAGAAGCTGCTTCCAGTCATTGCAGTGTGGGGGGGAATGTTATTTATCAAGAGACGGTAATATCAGAAGCTCAAAGGTTTGGGGCTGACTTCCCTAAAAGCGTCTGCAGTTCTTAAGGGAAGAGATTTGTTTTCTGAAAGGGAATGCTTTTTAGTTGGAAGTAGCTTTATCTTAATTTACTGCATAGGACACTTCCCTTGAATACAACCACCACCACACAATTGTGAGAAGCTGTCCCTTAGCCAGCTGCAGCTCAGGAGTAACCCAGATGTCTCCTGGACAATGTTCAAACTGCAGTGAGAGGTGGAAAGGAGATGGCATTCTCTCTACTTCTCTTCTCTGCTAAATCATTCCTGGCCAAGCCAAAAGAATTTATATTCCTGGCTCCTAAAAACATTTCAGAAGAGCAAATATTATGCCTTTGGAATGAACCATGGAGGAGATTTTCAAAAGCATAAAAGGGCACTATGATCTCACTTTCCATTCAGTGTCAATGAATACCACGTAGCCCTTTATACTTTTGGAGGTCTCTCCTCAAATGCGTTAGCCATAGTATCCACAATGTGTGAGGCACTATCCGCATTCATTGGAGAACAGAGATTTTCAGAGCTTACTAGTGGATTTAGATACACAAAAATTCATGGGAGTTATCTTTCCAGGGGACTTGTTCTAAATCATAGGCACTTTCGAAACACTGAGCCTGTGTGTCTAAGTCTCCTAGAGTGGTTTGAAAATCTCTGCCACAGTCTTTATCCCAAAGAGCTTAGATACTAAGAGGATAAGTAACATATGAAGGGTGAAGGATTCAGTCATGATGTGTATAATTTTATAAACATGTCAATTCAATAAACATAAACACATCAGCACCAGTGTGCAAAATTCAATCATTTATCCTGGGGAATGGGAACTGCTCAGATAACATTATGTTAGATAGGGAGACTTATGGCTACCTCAAGTCTAGCAGCCTCCAATTTGTTAACTTCCCCTCCCCCCTGAAGCCTTGTGAAGGAATAGTCACATTTTGTCTGCTCCTCACTCCTGGGATGATTAATAACATCACCTGAATAGTCTTAATTTCCTCTTCTTGCACAAGGGATGTTTTGCTGACTATGGATGACTACAGAGATATCTGCAACTCTGTATAATAATTTCAGCTGACAAAACCAAAAACTGCCAGGGTTGTAGAAGCAGAACTCTCCTTCAATTGAGTCAGAATGCCTGCGAAGAATATCTTATACACTCGCTGTGCTGCACATAACTATGCAACTGTAATGCCTTTCTTCTGTGTGTATTGTATCTGCAAATCAATAAGAAATCAGCTCATGAGCAAGTATAAATGACCTCCCCACTGTGTCATACGTGAAGACTGAACTCCGGATCGCCAAGGTTACAGTTACTGATTGCTCCACCATGTGAGCTAAAGGGCTAAGACTGTCAGCTAAGAGAAGTAGCAAGTGGCTTATCTCTGTGGATTAGCCACAGAAGGATTTAGATGTTGTGTTACCCAGGGACAGCAGCCATTTTGTTCCTAGAGATTCTGCTGCCCATTAAAAGAAAAACACACAATACGCTCTCTTACAGAGCTTTACTTTTGCTCATTCTTGTTGTGTTCCTTATCTCCCTTTCGTTGTTGCTCTGTGTGTGCTGAGAAACTTAACAGTTACTTTGGAAAGAATCATGCAACAGCCTGACCTGTTCTATGATCCTATGACTTACACTTCCCTGCATTTATTTTCCTCCCATTCTGTAAGTTCTCCATCTTTAAGCATCTGATGAAGTGGGATTTTCTCACACAAAAATTCATGTGACAAATAAATTTGTTAGTCTTTAAAAGGGCCACAAGACTCCTTGTTTGTTTTGGAAAGATGATCATCCTTAAATACGTATCAATTAGGCTTCCCCAATGATACAATTTTCAAGAGGGAAAAATATTTGAAAGCAGGCTATGCCTCCATATAGGTTTCTGTCCTCTTTAAATAGTGCCTGCTTTGTATCTTGCATAGAATAGCTAGCCAAGTGTAGGGCCTCTATATACTCAGGGTATTCTTAAGTAGGCAATGATTAAACCATACATGTATGAATGCACTGAACACTCCATAGAAGGTTCTCACCACTCCACAGGACTGGGTTCCAATTGGTCATATGGACTTGTCTATAAATTCACCGTTCTTGTCTACATGCTTATGTTTTCTATAATATATCCTATAATATATTTCAAGCTTTGGGAAGCTGGAGCTAAGTTTTTATGTATCACTGACCCTTGAAGAGAAAGATGCCTTTAATAGAATGGCATATTTTTTTTAAAAAAAAGCCAAGCCTGGAAATTAAGTTATATGTGAAGAGATTTTCAAAGGCACAAAGGAAAGGCAGGCATCCACTCCCATTGACTTATAAACCCCCAATTCTTTTGCATCCACTCAACCCAGCCCTGTTCACCTATTCCCTGCCCCTCTCTCATGCAAATCACTACAAAGGCCTTTACAAGGGATCCAGACTGGGTGGTGCATGGAAGGGAGAAGGGGAAGTGAGGAAGGATGAATGAACAAAGTTGCTGTGATGGCTATGTGCCTTTTCCATGCAGAAGAGATCGTCGGCATGCAGCACTCCCCTTCATCTGTGGGTTTCCAGGGTATAATCAGGCTCTTAGCTTTATTATTTTCTTTTAAATGAGTAATTGAAGAAACTGTACATGCCTGCTGTCAAACATCATAGCCTGTGTTACTCAAGATGCTCCTAATGGTAATGGCCCATTCTGATCTATGAATCACTGAAGTAAATACACTGAGGAAACTGATCTAAGATACTATCCTGTTTAGATATAGAGACACGTGCCTGTGCACCTTAGCTCAGTGTCTATATACCAACCCCACATGCCAGCACAGAGCAAGCCTCAGGTAACAGGGAGTTCCCTGGGTCAGGTAGGGCACTGGACCTCCTTAGCTGAAAGGATAAGAGAGTCCCAGGCTGAATTATCTTTCCTGGAATTCTCTGAAAAGATGGAAGGGAGACTACATACACTCCAAAGCCTACTCCCTCTCTATTCCTTCCTCCATCAAGAGAGAAAAGACAAGCCTCGTAGAATCCAAAGAGGATGGGAATGTGCCAGGCTGCCATTTGTATAAAGGGGGAAAATCTGTGCTTAGAAAATACTTTCTACAGGTCTAGGAGGCAGTTTTGTGAATTTAATAAGATTGTTACCACCCCTCACTACTTTTGTAGCCTATGTACTGTAAATATTATTTCTTTTTTATTTTTTGTGCTCAATTCACCAGAGATAGTAAAGATAGATAATGATCTCAGAGCTGACGTTCATGACTGGGACTGTTAGGCATTCAGAAATTTAATGAGATCAGAATTTGTCTTTGCAAGCCAGATATATCACAAAAGGAGGAAGAGAGATGTATCAAATGGTAGCACATAGAAAGAGCAATTAAGCTAATGGGAAATATAATTAAGGAAACTCAAAGATTTTATCCTAGAAGAATTCAGCCCAAGGTGTGGTTCATGTTTTTTCAAAGAGAGTATTGGAAGACCTTCATTCAGTCAATGTCTCACTGCTTAAAAGGTTAGGGTCTGAGCCTGATCTCATCGAAGTCAATAGGAATTTAGTTCACTAGGACCAGGATTTGGCATGTAATTAGGGAATTTCTCAAATTTCTGCAGCACATCTTCAGGAATAAATCCAATAGGCCTATTGCCAAAATTCACCAGCCTGAAAATAGCCATGTCCTAAGGTTTCCGTCAAATGAAAGGGCTTGATTGTCTTCTCACCTATACCAGCATAAATCTGCTCTTGTGTCTTTAACAATCCAGATCTGCAAAGGGTATAAAATCAACCTAGCTTTTGGACTCCAATGGAACTTTGCTTATTTAGGCCATGTGAAGATCTATCCCTTATGGCGTTACATCAGTGTTCAAACAGTTTTAATAAGAAGAGAATCAAGATCCAATTTCTCCTCATCACCAGGGCCCAATCCAGTAAAGTACATAAGCAGGTGAATAGTCCCATTGCTTAAAGTTAAGCACCTGCATAAGAGCTATGCAGGATAGTAAATTTTTCCCAGTACTTTCGTGTTCACTTTTTCACTGATGACTAAAACATGTAAAAAGGAGAATATACACGATCCACTCTGAACAACATCTTATTGTGGTATCAGCAGAGGGTGGCACTGAGGAGATACCATCACTTCCATGTTTTACCCCCCAGAATGAACCAAATCCAAGGAGCTTAATAGTTGTCAAATTATACCATCAAAGAACATGGCTCATCATTTCCTGAAAAACCTCCTTGCAGAGGCAATTCAGAGATGGCTGTGGCTGCCAATAGATACAGGTACCAAACATTCTGTAAGACGAACCTCCCGTGCTGCCTCCCACTCTCTTCAATGGAAAAGTCCCAGTCCTAGGTCAGAAATTGCAATGCCTTTGGTTCTATTATTCCTTTCAGTGGAGCTATTCCTGAGATGTTGTGATTTATTCCACACTGGTAAAACTTTTCAGGATCAAGCCCTTAATGTGTCAGAATAAAGGATCCAGTTATTCAAATCTGAATGTGAGATTCAGGCATCGTGGGGAGGGGAGAAGGCGACAAGTATCATAGTAGAGGGAATAAAGTATACTTCAAAAACAAAGAAACCCTCCTGCCCCCTCAAAATCATTCATCACCCTTTTCCCTTCTGCTTTTCTTTCCCTCTCCAATACACAGGAAGGAGATGTATTTGGAGCTCCCTAAAATCCAACACAGTGTAAGCTTTAGGCAATTATTGATTTTGCTATTCAAGTAGAAAGACTAGTTACCATAGCAACCACCATATCACATGGTATGTGCAATATCACTGGCTCTAGAAGATATCCCTCCTGCCCTTTTTAAAGGAATAGATATTCATTCTCAAACTGCCCGCCACTGAAGAGAATTTTACAGTAAAACCTCAGAATTATGAACACCTCGGGAAGAAGCGATTGCTCACCTGTAGTAACTGGTGTTCTTCGAGATGTGTGTCCCCGTGCATGCTCCGCATTAGGTGTCAGTGTGTCCCGTGCTGTGGACTGGAGTATTCTTTAGCTGTTGCCTTCTCAGTCGCGCTCACGCCAAAGGTGGCTCGCGATGGCCCCAGTGCGGCTTCGGCGCTCGTGCAACCCCTGCCTGACAGTTCCTTTTCTACCACAGAGAACCTGTAATAGAACTCCGAAGTATAGGGGAAGGAGGGATGGTAGTGGAGCATGCACAGGGGGACACATCTCAAAGAACACCAGTTACAACAGGTGAGCAACCGCTTCTTCTTCTTCGAGTGGTGTCCCCTTGGTGGCCCACAGTAGGAGACTATGTAGCAGTTATCTGGTGAGGAGGTGGGACTTCGGTGTATCACAGATAATACTGCTTTTCCCACATTTGCTTCATTTGCTGATGCTCCATCTAAGGCGTAATGACTGGTAAAAATGTGTAGGGATGACCACGTAATGGCTTTGCACATGTCTATAATTGGTATGTTCCTTAGAAACGCAGTTGTGGTGGATTCCACTCTTGTGAAGTGTGTTTTAATGCCTTGTGGGGATTGCTCGTGGTTAAGTCCATACCATATGCGCAAGCAATCCCTTATCCATTTTGATAGTCTTCGGTTTGATATTGGTTTGCCCTTAGCTCATTCTGTGATCGATATAAAGAGTCTGTTGGATTTTCTGAAAGGTTTCATTCTTTCTACGTAGAAGGATATGGTGCATCTAACGTCCAGCGTGTGGAGTGTGGTTTCGTATGGAGAGTTATGCAGCTTTGGATAAAAGGTAGGTGTACAGGTTCGTTAATATGGAAGTGGGATACCACCTTAGGTAAGAACTTAGGGTGGGATCTTAGTGTGATCTTATTCTTGTAAAAAACAGTATATGGCAGATCTGCCATGAGGGCATTGATCTCTCCAACTCTTCTGGTGGAAGTGATCGCAATGAGGAAGGATACTTTCATAGACATATAGAGTAATGAGCACGTTGCCATTGGTTCGAAAGGGTGTTGCAACAGTGTCCTTAGCACCAGATTTAGATTCCAAGGGACAGCCAGGAGTTTGATAGTTGGGTAAAGTCTTTGCAGGCCTGTCAGGAATCTCTTGACTGTAGGGTGTGTCAAGAGCGACTTTCCACTAGTTGTGTCCTGGAACGTGGAAATGAAAGCGAGGTGAACCCTTATCAAACTGAGTGACAGTTTGGACTCTTTCAATTCCAGGAGATATTCCAGGATGTGTGGTACCGAGGTGGATGTTGGTGAGATATGCCTCGTAGTGTACCATATCTGGAACCTCCTCCACTTTTGCAGTTAAGATTTTCTTGTTGTGGGTTTTCTGCTTCAGTAAGACCTGCTTGACTGCCTCTGAACAGTTTAGCTCTGTCTGACGGAACCATTTAGGTGCCATGCCATCAGGTGTAACTTGTGCAGTTCTGGATGTCAAAGGCATCCGTGATTTTGTGATAGGAGATCTGGTATCAGACGTAGAGTTATTGGTTTGTGGGTAGATAGTGATAGTAGGTCCGAAAACCAGGGCTGTCTTGGCCAGGATGGTGCTATGAGTATTATGCGCACCTGGTCTTTTGGATTTATCTTTTAGATTACCTTGGATAACAGAGGGATTGGAGGAAAGACGTACAAGAGGCCTTGTGTCCACTTCAGGAGAAAGGCATCGCCCATCGATTTTGGCCCTATTCCCGCTCTGGAGCGGGATTTGTGAAGTTTTCTATTTTCGTGAGTGGCGAAGAGGTCTATCATTGGCGTGCCCCATTGGGAAAATATTTTGTTAAGTTGAATGTTGTTGATTTGCCACTCGTGATTGCTTGGGAAGTACCTGCTGAGAGTGTCTGCAGTTGTGTTTTCTTTGCCTGGCAGAGGTGCTGCTGATATCTATATGGCGTTGTGAATATACCAATTCCAAAATTTTACCGCTTCAGCACATAGGGAAGGCGACTGAACTCCTCCTTGCCAATTTATATAGTACATACATGCAACGTTGTCTGTCAAAACCTTTATTGCTTGACCTTGTATAAAGGATAGGAAGTGTTGACATGCCTTTCTCACTGCTCGTAATTCTAGGATGTTGATATGCAGGCCGGCTTCTGTGTTTGACCACTTTCCTTCAGCAGTATGTTCACCTAGGTGTGCTCCCCATCCTGTGTCTGTAGTTATCATGATGGTTGGTTGTGGCGGAGGAAAAGGCACTCCGCACATTATGTTGTCTTCTATGGTCCACCATTGTAATGAAGCTCTGATTTTGCTGAGAATCAGGAATCTTCTGTTTATGCTGTGTTTGTTTGGTTTGCAAACTGCAGAGAGCCACATTTGGAGCACCCTCATATGTAGTCTGGCGTGTGGCACCACCGCCGTAGTGGCCACCATGTGGCCAAGGAGTTGGAGAACAATATATGCCGTGACCCATGGTATGAGCTTCATTATCGAGACTAGTTCCTGTAATGCTATGAAGCAAGGTTCGGGGAGTGATGCTTTTGCAGTTTAGGAGCATAGGTGTGCTCCGATAAACTCGAGTTCTTGTGTAGGGCATAGTGTAGATTTTTTGGTGTTTATTTTGAGGCCAAGCCTTAGGAATAGTTCTACTGTTATTTGCATTGCCTTGGTTGCATCTTGTTTTAATCATGCTGTTATGAGGGAGTCATCAAGGTATGGGAATATGGTGATTCCGTTTCTCTGTAGGTATGCCGTGACTACTACTAAAACCTTGGAAAATACTCTTGGGGCCATAGATAGGCCGAATGGAAGTACTTTGTACAGGTAGTGTTGTTCTTCTATCCTGAAGCATAGAAAGCATCTGTGTGAAGGGTGTATGGTTACGTGAAAATATGCGTCTTTCCAGTCGAAGGAAGAGAGCTAATCTCCTCATTGTAGCATGGGAATTATGGTGTTCGGTGTCACCATTTTGAATTTCTGTTGTGTCACAAATTTGTTGAGTGGTCTCAAATCCAGAACTGGCCTCCAACTGCCTGTTTACTTTTGAACTACAAAGTAGTGGGAGTAGAATTATTTTCCTTTGTATTTTAAGGGGACAGATTCTATCACTCCTATGTGTAGTAAATGTTTGAGTTCCAGTCGTACGTGAGCAATATCCCTGTATATGGGCGGGGAAGGGTTAAGGGGGGGGGCAATACATTTGAGAAGGGGTTTGAGTAGCCATTTCTGATTATTTCCATGACCCATTTGTCATCAGAGATTGCAGACCAGACCTGATGGAAGTGTCTGAGCTGGAATTTAAAATTTGCGGTCGACGGAATATCTGATGGGCTAAGAGGAGGAAGTCTCAAATCCTCCACCAAAAGGTTGTGGATTTGATGGGGGCTGGGGTGTGTGGTTGTGTTTGTAGTTGCGTTGTCTGCCCCTTTGCTGGTAATCATACTGTCTTGGTTGATATTGCTTTTGGTATTCCTGTTGTATGGTTGGAATTGCGGTTGCTTCCTTCTGAAGGTGGGTGTGTATATACCTAGGATTTGTTAAGTTGCTCTTGAATCCTTCATTGAATGTAATATTTCATCTGTTTTATCTAAGAAGAGATGTGTTCTATCAAAAGGCAAGTCTTCTATTTTGTTTTGCAGGTCCCTGAAAAGAGCTGTTAAATTTAGCCAAGAGGCTCTTCTCATTACAATGCCAGTTGCTGTCGTCCTGGCAGCCATATCTGCAACATCAAGGGATGTCTGCAGGGATGTGCATGCCATGAGTTGACCCTCGGTAAGTAATATTTTATATTGTTCTTTTTAGTTGTCAGGTAGGTCTGTTGTGAAGTGTGCTAGCTTGTCATATATAGTATGGTTGTAATTTGAGAGCAAGGCTGAATAATTTGTCACTCATTAAAAAGGTTGCGGACGAATAGACCTTCCGGTCCATGAGGTCCAGCTTTTTCCAATCCTGGTCTTGTAGGGTGGATTTGAAAGCCGGTTGTCTTTTCTTTTGGTTTGCTGCATCTGTTACGAGGGAGTTTGGAGGAGGATGGGTGAAAAGAAACTCCATATCCTTAGGTGGTATGTAGCATTTCCTTTCATTTCACTTGTTCATAGGTTGGATTGATGCCGGTGTTTGCCATATTATATTAGCTGGGTCCATGAGGGCATCATGCATGGGGACTGTGATTTTTGGAGATACTGTAGTGTGTAATATTTTGAGAAGCTTGTGTTGTGTCTCACTTACTTCTTCCAGCAGAATTTCTAATTCTCGGGCTACCCTGTTCAAAAGGTCGTTGAATTGTTTTGAGTCATTCCTGAATGGGAGATTGATGGTATTACCGTTTCATTTGTGGGTGATGATGAGATCGGGGTTCATAGAGTGGGATCTTGTTTCATTCTTGTGTCAACCAACAGTGCCCTTCCTGAAGGTCCCGGTGAAGTTACTGATGGAACCTCACTGGGAGGTCCACGTGTAGAAGGTTGTGATCTTTGCGATCTATGGTGACTTCTTCAGTAGAGGGAGTATCTGTCCCCATGTCTTCTTCCTGTGTTGTCCTTTGTATTGATAAAAGCAAGGAGGACTATAATATGAGTGATGGTCATGGTGGTGCCTAGAAGTGTAGTATCTGCGCTCAATACAAGATCTCATGGGGAAGGAGTTTTCAGAGGAGAAATAGACCTTATCCTCCATTTGTCTATGTGATGACCAGGCTGATTCAGGCGATGACAGCTGGGAGTGTAGTGTAGATAGGCTAATGTGAGTGAGACAGCAATAGATGGCACTGTTTATGAGATTTCTTTCTGTGCTGCTCCGTTGCCAGTGCCATGCTCGGTGCCAACGAGGCAGACTCTGCATGTCTTGCTGGGGAGACAGCTTCTGGTGCCGGAGTGTTCAGTGGTGCTGGTTCACTTGCTGATGCCACTGTTCATGCCCTTTCCACACCGCGGGTTTTTTCGGTGCCGGGCAAATGGAGGAGCATTTTGATGTTGAGCTTGACCCCCTAGAAGGACATTTCGAGTCCTTGTTCTTAGTGGCAGCATTTTTACCCGAGGCTCCAGCTGCCTCATGGGTATTGTCCCTAGGGGATTCTCCTGCTTGGTGAGCATCCCCTTTTCGAGCTAGTGGACTGACAGGGTGATGCCAGTCTCTTTCGCTGGTCCTGCCAGTTGTTCTGAGACAGGTTTCAGTGACTTCTCCATAAGGAAAAGTTTGAGTCTGAAGTCCCTGTCTTTTCACACTCGTGTGCTGAGATTAGTGCAGTGCCCGCACTTCTGGGGAATATGTGAGTCCCCCAGACAGCAGACACACTGAGCGTGTCTGTCTGAGACAGGTATAGCCTCGTTACAAATCTCGCACCTCTTGAAGCTAAGTGAGCCCGGCATTTAATGAGTTATGTCCTTAACTCATTAGCTTAAAAGAATTTAGTTTGGTACGAAGGGACCATGAGGTCCGTTATTGCAGCAAAGCTAATGAAGTACTGTCTGAAGCGAAAGAAAAAAATATTTTTTTAAACATAAGGATGAATAGTCTAAGAAAAGAGGAAAAACTGAAGAAAAGGGGTCATTGTGAGCCACTTTTGGTGCAAGCATGACTGAGAAGACAACCGGTAAAGAATATTCTGGTCCATGGCGCGGGGCACACCGACACCTAATGTGGAGCACCACAGGGACACCACTTGAAGAAGAATGGAGGTTGTTCATTACGCTGAAATGTTTGTAACTCTGAACATGTTATGTTTGTTCTTTCAAAACTTTACAACTGATTAGTGACTTAATATAACTTTGAAACTTTACACTGCAGGAGAAAAATGCTCCTTTTAATCATCTTAATTTAATTGCAACATGCACAGAAACAGTTTCCTGACCTTGTCAAAACTTTTTTTTTAAGCTTTCCCTTTTTCCCACAGTTGTTTACATTTAACACAACGCACTACTATACTTGCTTTTTTTTCCATCTCTGCTGCTATCTGATTGCCTACTTCCGGTTCCACATGAGATATGCGGCTGACAGTCAGTTCATAACTCTGGTGTTTATAACAGGTTCTATTGTGCGTTGACTTTGTACTTGACAAAGGTGACCAGGCAATAGACAAGGCATGGGAGAATCAGGCTACTTGTCTGTAGTTGCTTCAAAACACATGACTTTCCTGGTATCAATTTTCCATATAAAGAAATGCTATAGTTGCCTGAAAAACGTTATGCTATAGTCTATGTAATAGCCAGTGGGAAGGGGAGAAGTTTTCCAGAAGATGGTATCCTTGGCTCATAAAGAAACTGGAGAACCTATGATATAGCACATAGAGACTTTGTTTTACCATCTATAGAATCCACTCAGAACTACACAAACATCATTCCCATAAATGGCAGAGGAAGGGAACTCTCTATTGCCCTCAGTTTTATATCTTGTTGAGGTTCCTCTCATTGTAACTGTAGAACTCAGTCATTCAAACTATTTTTCCATCACATAGTACACTCCCCTGTGACTTCAATTAGAGTCACCAGAATTTTGCTTTGGGGAACCAGAGAAACCCCTGGTTCACCAAACTCCTCCTCGCCTTTCACAACACACACACTCTCTCTCTCTCTCTCTCTCTCTCTCTCTCTCTCTCTCTCTCTCACACACACACACACACACACACACACACACACACACGTTAAAACTGGTACAAGCAAGAGATGAAGCAGGCTCAAATTTCATTGCATTTCCCCCTGGCACATGATAAAAATGAGGGAGGAAACAAACCAAAACAAAACAAACAGATTTTTGTAATTATATATATATTATAAAATTACAAAAACAATCCCTCCTGCCCCCCCCCCCCCAAATCAACTACATTTGATGTTCGTTATACATAAATTGAACCTTAACACCATGGGCTATTCCTCATTGTAAATCAGTGCGGCTCCTCTTACTTAGCTGGCTATACTAGCTGAGGGTCTGCCCCCATAACTCAGAGAATGCCAGGGAAAGAAAATTGTTTACAAAAATGTGAGAAAGTACAGCAACATTTTGTGATACATAGGGCACCTCAGTAAAATCAAAGCCATTTCACTTTCTGGTGTTGTGTACAGTGGCATTCAACAGCCCATGTCACAGCAGACAAGCCAGCATATGATATGGCTTTATCTCTAATCGGAGGCCTGCTACACACCAAAATATGCTGTAGGTCTAACTGAAAAATGTTGTAATACATACTGATAAGCAATATCACTGAGCTGCAGTCTGTGACAATAACAATCACACACAGCCAATAGGAGAAAACATATGGGAAGTTTTTTAATTTTCATATGCAAATAGAGTGGAAAATAAAGCCAGACCAACCCATCAGAAGACTTTAAAAAAAAAATCAAATATTTGAACAAATAATGAAGATGGAACATTGCACTCCAAAAAGGTATTCATTTAACAAAGCTAAAAACTGAAAAATTGTCAGTGAGAGATGGGGTTAGAAAGAAAGTTACAATTCAGTCTTATAGGTAGCTTGCTCTGCCTGCAGCCACAATAATATTAGATAGAAAGAGAGGGCAAGCATGCACACATGCATCCACTATATTACACTACATAGATTCTTCTGATTAAACCCAAGTCTGCTTATAAAGCCAAACAGGTTATCTGCATGTCTTACTCCTCTAGGGCAGTGATTTTCAAACTATGGGACGGGACCCAGTACTAGGTTGCAGACCCTCTGGTACATGGTTGCGGCGCCCCCTGCTGCCACTGCCCCAAGACTGTAATGCATTGCTCAAAGATGCAATTGTTGGGTCACAGGCATAAATTATTTTTTTCAATTGGGTTCTGAGGGAAAAAAAAGTTTGAAAACCACTGCTCTAGGGGACTAGGAACTCTGAGTTATCAAGACCCTATAAAAAGTGAGTTGGGCTGGCCAGACCACTTAGGGTCAGGCCAGGCAGGGAATGGGTTTATTCAGTGAAATGCAGAGTTTTCACGAACAAGATATTTATGGAATCCTGACTGGATTTTAAAGTTACCCTGTCCTTTCAGGTTGAATTCCTTCTGATAGAACCATAGATTTGTTACCTATCTGGGCAATGCTGGCTCTGTATGTTTGGAGACATGAGTGAGGAAATCAGAGTTTATAGAAGAAGTTGGCTTTGGAGATGGAGGACATTTAACAGGCACGAGATAAGGAGCTGTTCTAAGTATAGAGAGTGGCATGAAGGCAAGCATGGTGAAAAGAGATGAAGGGGCATGTTGGGACAGGGTTGGATAAAATGAGAACAGAAAATAAAGCTGTGGCCAGGTTATGTGAGGTCTTGAAATGGAGGCGCTAGCAGTGTTAAAAAAAAAAAAGCAGTAAGGCAGTGAAGGAATTTAAGGAGAGGAGTGAAATGCTTGCCGCATGAGGAGCGGGTGTAGATACATTCTGAATAAACTGAAATGAGATGAGGAAAGAAACAAGGCCAGAGAGGTTATAGCAGCCAAGGTCAGAGATTGCCAAGAGGTGGACAAGGATTTTACAGCAGTGATGATGGGAAGGAAAGGGTAGATTTTGGTAACGTTAAAGAGGAAGATGCAATGGTATTTAGTAAGATCCTAGTTGTACACATGGAGTCAAAGATGACAGCTACCCATGTAAGCCGAGATAATGGGGAGGATAATGAAGTTATCAGAAGTGATGGACAAAGGAAAGAATAGAATGGGTTTACAGGCTAAGATGAAAGCTCACATTTTGACATTTTGCATAAATTCCATCCACGAAGCAAAAGGAGTTATAACAGGAATAGATTTAGCCGATTGGGTTTGAAATGGTGGAAGACTGTCTTGGAGGGGATAGAGTGAGTTGGAATTGCAAGGAGAGACATGGGAGAAGATGACATGGTTTTGAGAGAATCACGGAGGTAGAAACTAAAACGTAAGACATAGCAGCATAGATACCAGGGCAATGGATGTGCTAGAAGTACTTAAGATAGATAGATATTATAAAATAATAGACTTTAATATTTCCTAGTTATACTTATGTTGAAAACTGCTTGAACCCTGAAGTTTCAAAGATCATCACATAATGCTAATGTCAATTAGCATGCAGATAAATGTTATGTTTAGTAAACAAATGGTTAGGAACCCTCTGGTTAGGAAGCAGACATGGAAGAAAGAAGGGAAAAAATACACAGAGAGATGGGCAGAGATAAATTAAAAGTTTAACGTACTTAACAGACACAAAGAGAGCAGCCAAGATACAGGTCTCTCTTTTTCTAATAGCTATTCCTGTTTTCTAATGAAGTTCAAAATTGAACTCTAGATGCCCTAAGGGAATATTTTTTCCCAACTAAACTATACTTTCCCCAATAAGTCTATGCTCATTTTCAGCCCTTAGGCTGTTGAACAAATAGATTGGTGTCTCTTCATAATTCACTTGCCTGGCAAAGTTGAAAACTTCTGACAGTCAGTAAATATTTTCTGTAGTACAGCTTCCTTCTACCTGGGTTTTTTCAGTCAAGTTTTTTTAGTTGGTTAGCTTTGGAGAGTGGTGAGGAGTGTTTGTTTTCAGGGATGTGTGGGGTTGTCTTGTTTCGTTTTGTATTTATTTAGCATTGTGTTGCTGAAAAGTAGAAAGAGAACAAAAAGACAATGGGAAATTTGTTAGCTGCCTAATATATGCAGATACCATGTCTGTATTTTCACTGTTTTCCTCACACTATTTTGGCTTTGCTGTACTATGGGGCCGAATTCTGCACATCCTTACTCACGCAAGCAGGGCTTATTCATGCAGTTAGTCTCATCAACTTCATTGGGATTAGCAAATCGAGGAAGGGTTTTTGGAATTATGCCCCATGTAGAGCAAACTATGAAATACTACTTATGTCTCAGATTGTAAGCGTTGGCCACAGTTTAAGCAGAGATGGAGAAAACTGGTTTTAAATACATATCTTTGATTTCTGTGCCTGAACATATGCTCCTCCTAAGCAACAGTAGCATGATTCAAAATAAAACATCAATGAGTCTGATTATTTTTTAAACACACTGTTCTTATTTGATATCAATTACTACAGCAATAAAAATTTCAGGTTCTTATTATGCTTTCTGCTTCCTGTCCTGCAAATGACTTTAATGGGAGCTGAAGGTTACACAGTATTCAACAGGATAAGGCCCCAGAGTTGTAGACAGAGAACATTTTGTCTCCTCTTCCAATCAAGATACTTTGATATGAATAATCAAACTTTCAGCATCAGTTTCTAGATTTACACAGAACAATTAGCAGCTGAAAGAAATTGTTTAGGAATATATGTGAGCAGCAAGATGCTCAGTGCAGAAAGATACTTTATTATTTTAAACCAGAACCCAGCCTTCTGTTGGCTAGGATCTTGGAAATAGAACTGTGCAAGATAAATATCTATTTACTAGAATCTTGTCTTAAAATTTGACACAGACAGCTGGGTAGGGAGAATATAAATCTTCTGTCTTGGAATATGATCACTGTATTGTTTACAGCAAGAAAGCTATAGCAAATAATTTTTATTTTTGACCTAATTAATAAATAAAGGCCAGGTACAATAAAACACAGTACCCTGGGCACCCCATACAAGCCATATCAGCTATGGAAAATTGTTTTGTTTAGAGTGCCCAAGGCCTTAGTTAGTCTTCTATAGAGCAGAATACAGATAGATATTATTCATTTATCTGTTCACACTTCACACTACCCTCCACCAGGAAGGGATGGAGGGGTGGAAATAGCTAGAGTTCACTGAGATTTGTTGTAAAAATTGAAGATAAAGAAGGAAGAATCCTCTATAAATTAATCTCTACAGACCTAGGATATTTAAAATATATACAGTACAGCCTTTTAAGTGGATTAATTTATGAGCTTGTTTAATGGCCCAATGAGTCAATTAGTCATAAGTTAAAGAGCTCATTCATTATGGGTCTGGAGAATCTCTGAGATCCCACTTCTCAGAGGCTTCCAGCTGAACCCACAAATTCAGAGGAAAGAAAATGTTTTCTCTCTCCTTGTAAGCACATAATATTCCTTTCACATGTCATTGAAACAGACTTCACCCAGTTTCTCAGCATCTAGGCAAAATAGTGGCCTGTGTGCCTCTTGTTGTAAGTCAGGGAGTTAGAATAAGGATATGGGGATGCCGAGAGCTAAAATTCAAAACTCTGGTCAATTGTAGAACTAGTCTGGATTACTCCAGTGTAAAAGAAATCAGAATTTGGCCAAAACTACCTACTTTTGGGGTGCTATATGATCTAGGGGCTTGGTAATGGGAAACAGAGCCTCTCTCTCCTATTGGAAGTAGTCAGGTACCAAGTCCTTAACAGCAAAATCATGGATGTTAATAGCATGTGTTAATAAGATCGCTACCAAATAATCAGGGCTCCAGATCTAGGCTCTGGACAGAAAAAAAAAATCTAAAAACATTCATCTATAGTTGTTAAAGACAACGCAACCATGATTGTTTCACTTTTACCTCCTCACTTTGCCCTACGTTGCATACTTATGGACAGCCATTTCCCAACATCATTTTCAGACCATCATTTTCAGACCATTCACATAGCTAATGGCTTTATGTGAAGGTGTATTTCTGTCCTCCAGGTCAAAGCTATTATTTATCTCTATGATCGGGGAGAGAAAATATAAAAATCATTGCTGATAAAGAGAAGACCAAATGTGGTGGTAAGTAATGAGGAATGGTCAGTTCTATAGAATGATCTCTGGTCTGGTGGGATCATTTGAAGATAATGTTTTTAATACAGCCAAATGCAAGATCATACATCTAGGAACAAAGGTTTTAGTTCATACTTATGAAGGCATAGCAGAATTCAATTTTTTAATAAACTTCAAAGGATAAAAGCTATAAGCAATTTTTTTCCAATATTTAAATAAATGTTCCGTGTTGTGCAAAATTGTGATGGTTAGCCTTTTTTATTTTTATTTATTTAAATTTTCTAGTTAGAGAAATTATGGGGTATATCAGACCTGAGGGGAAGTCAAATAATTATCTAATGACAGTAGACCTTGGGATTCAAAAAGTTAGAAGCTTTAGACAATTAAAACAAAAATTGTCAACCTAACAGTCAAACTATACAAACTAAATATCTAACTCAAACTAGTGAGGAGGGCTTTAAACTATGGTCAAAGGGGACAGGTGACAAAAGCCTACAAGCACATATAAAAAAAGGCAACTAACAGAGAGCTAAATATTGGGGGGAAATGAAAAATTACAATAGGGTCATTGGAGCAACGATGGGGGAAATCAGTGAAGAAATCAGCTCAACATCTCAGATGTCTATACACAAATGCAACAAGTATGGGAATAAATAGGCAAAACTAGAAGTCTTAGTATAGAAACTCGATGTTTATTTAATTGGCATCATAGAGACTTGACACGATAAATCTCCTGGCTGGAATATCTATGTGGAGGATATAGCTTGTTCAGAGAGAACAGACAGGGGAAAAGGGAGGTTTGCATTATACATCAAGTATATATACACACACACTCTAGATCTGTGGTCCAGAAGAAGCTGAGACAAAGTCCAGTTGAAATTCTCTGCTTGAAGAAAAGAAGGGGTGGAAATAGAGGGGACGGCTTGTCGTGATAGGAGACTAAAAATACGGACCACAAATTAGGAGGAGGAGGTGAATGAGGCATTTTTAGAAAAAATAGATGTATGGAAAAAACACAAGACCTGGTAGTAACTGAAGACTTTATCTACCCAAATCTATTAGAAAAGTAATATGGCAAAACATAAAATGTCCAATAAGTTTTTGTACTGTGGGGCTTTTTTTGGTCTCAGAAAATGGAGAAAGTAATGAAGGGAGACAGCCATTTTAGGCTTGATTCTTACTAACAAGGAAAACTTAGTTGCAAATTTGAAGGCTTGTGGTCTTTTGGGAAACAAGAATCATGAAATGATAAATTTCATGATTCTAGGAAAAGGGAAGAGTGAGATCAGCAGAATAAGGACAATGCACTTCACACCTACCAGTTCACTGAGTTTGTTGAAGTCTGCTTTTTTTGAGATCCCATAGGAAGAAAATCTAACAAACAGCAGAGTTCAGGAGAACTTCCAGTTTACTGTTGCACTTTAAAAATTGTCTCTTGGAGAAACAATCTCAATGTAGAGGAAAGTTAGCAAGGACAGTAAGAGGACAATATGCTCCATCAGAAGTTTAACAATCTGAAAAATTAAAAAGCCATGCTATAAAAAATGGAAACATGGACAAATTACTTGGAGTAAAAAAGAATTGCACAAGCATGTAGGGACAAAATCAGAATGGCTAAAGCACAAAAATGAGTTATACCTAGCAAGATGCATAAGAGGCAATAAGAAAAGATTCTTTAAATGAAGGATGAAGGAAAGTGTAGATCCTCTCTTTAGCTAGAAAGGAGAGCTAATAACTGATGGCATCAATGAGACTGTGGTGTCCAATACCTAATTTTGTTTGTCTTCACTAAGAAGATTCCAGATAATTAATATTAACAAGAAAAGGGAAGGAATGCAGACCAAAATAGAGAAAACGGGTTAAAGAGGATTTAGATACCATATTTTTCGGACCATAAGACGCACCTGACCATAAGATGCACCCAGTTTTTAGAGCAGGAAAACAAGAAAAAAATATTCTGAACCAAATAGTACCGGTAAACTAAATAGAAGAGAAAAGGAAGGGAAGAGAAAGGAAGGCAAAGAAGAGAAAAGGAAGGAAAGAGAAAAAGAAAGAGAGAAGGAAAGAAGCAAATATGAGAGATGTTAAAGGGTCAAAGCGACTCACATACATACAAATGATTTAAAGTTCATGAAAAGCAGTTTGCAGGTTTGTTCCGCTGGAGTTTGCAGGCTTCTTCCTCTGGTAAACACCCAGCACCAGGGTGGGCCTCAATCCTTTGTTCAGTCTCAGGCCTTGTACACACGATCAGATTATCGCGCATTAAAGCTCATTACCGCGCGATAGCAACAACGGCGTACACACGTGCAACAGGGCTCTTGCGCGTTAACTGCCTTGTTGTCGCGCAATCCAACAACCACTCCGACGAGAGTGGTAACAGCTGTTGCGGATCATATATTGCGCGTTTGAGCTCGTGTGTACGCTTACCGCGCATTGACTGGAGTCCGGAACTGTCCCAGCATTCCCAAGTCGTCCTCTCTGGTCTTCCCCCCACCCGCTCTGTGGCCGTGACGAAACTATCCCCGCCCTGCCCCGAACTTATTCCCGGGATTTTCAAATTTCAAGTCTCTTTCACTTCCTGCTCTCTTCCTCGTGGAGTGTGTTTGTGCTCCGATCATCAGTAGCAATGGCGGCCCGCCGTGGAAGACGCGCACCCCTTTGGAGCACGGCAGAGGTGCTGGACCTGATCAGCATCTGGGGAGAGTCCGCCGTGCAGGCGCAGCTACGCGGCAGCAGGAGGAATTATGACACATTTGGCATAATTTCTCGGGCCATGTCAGAGAGAGGGCATGATAGAGACACAGTGCAGTGCAGATCAAAGGTGAAGGAGCTCAGAATTACCTATCACCGAGCGAAGGAGGGAAACCGCCGTTCCGGATCAGCGCCTGCAACATGCAGGTACTATAAGGAAATAGAAGCCATCCTCAGCGGGGACCCCACAACCACTGCCAAAAGTCCCGTGGACACTTCAGCCCCTCCTCGTCCGGTGATTGCCAGAGCCGAGCAGGATGAGGACGTTGTTGAGGAGGAGGAGGAGGAGGAGATGGAGGATGACACGGAGGAAAGCGCAACCGCGTGTAGCCAGGAGCTCTTCAGCAGCCCCGCTGAGACGTCCACCCAAGGCTTGAACTGCAGCTTGTTCTCTGAGGCGGCAGAGGGGGGTTCAGGTAAGTTTCTCCTTCATTCAGCTCTGCTCCTGCTAAAATATCATTGTCTGGGGTGGGGGTGCTTGCGGGTCCCCGCTGTGCACGCTATTTACTCTGCATTCATTAGCAGGGCATCAATACAAGCAGTGATTGTAAAATAATCATCTGCATTTAGGTCAGAAAAGGTTTCCTCGATGTACCTCCAGAGCCTAATACTCAGGTTAGATGGGAGAGCGTTTGTGTCTGCGCTCCCAAAGACGGATACTCTGCCTCTCCAGCTGCAAAGCACAGCCCTGGGAACCATGGCAGCACACAGTGCAGCAGCATACGGTCCCGGCCTGCTACCGGCGGCATGTAGGAGATGTATTCTAGATGGAAGGGGCACTCTGAGGAGAGGGATATTGGGTTCCATCTGTGTGCCCTCTTCCGATTCTTAGCACCCGGTAAGCCGTCTATTAGAATGTACCTTGTCTGCTTCAGCGCAGCGTAGTGTGTTGACCGCCCTGTACCTTCCAGTGGAATGTGCTACTGGAAGGTTACATTGGCTATCTATGCTATGTGTTAACAATGTCTATATTGTTATTTTTGTATTAGAATTGAGCTTCACAAGGCCGGTGTCTACCCCAGCTGACCGAATGAGAAACATTAGGCGGCGTTCTCGAAGAAACAGGGAGGATATGTTTAACGACCTGCTGAAAGCAACACAAGAATCCGCAAGGGAGAATAGAGCCTGGAGAGAGGAATCCCAGCAGAGGAGGCAGAAACACAGGGACGAACTGATAAGCGTCATGAAGGAGCAAACAGAACTGCTAAAGAACATGATAGCTTTGCAGTCCCAGGCGATAAATGTCCGGGCTCCACTCCAGACAGTTCAGCCGTGTATGCCTCCCACACACCGCAGTCCCTCAAAGCATTTCTTTGAAGGCCACCCTCCACCCCGGTACAGGAC
>ML686024.1:393276-415730 GCA_007922175.1 Pelusios castaneus | reverse complement strand
TCCCCCCCCCCCCAAGCTACTTTTACGAGACCCGGAGCTACACCAACCTGTAACCCCACCCCCATCTTTCAGGTTTCAATAAAAACAGTAACAAATACTTTGAAGAATGCATTTATTTATACACATTATTGAAATGATCCTAAGGTGCACCTCATGCGTCATGGAACTTAACTAGGGAAGGGCATCATTGAAATGCTCCCTGAGTGCCTCCCTTATGCGAGCAGCTTCTCCTTGTGCCACCCTAATACTCCTAGTGGCTGGCTGCTCGAATGCTTCCTCGAGGCGCTGTGCCTCCGTAGCCCACGTAGGGGAAAACTTTTCTCCCCTACTTTCACAAATGTTATGGAGGACACAACATGACGCAATCACGGCAGGGATCTGGTCCTCCGCCAAGTCCAGCCTCCCATACAAACAGCGCCAGCGCCCTTTTAAACGGCCGAAGGCACACTCCACAGTCATTCTGCAGCGGCTCAATCGGTAATTGAACCGCTCCTTGCTGCGATCAAGGTTCCCGGTGTAGGGTTTCATGAGCCATGGCATCAGT
Source organism: Pelusios castaneus (assembly GCA_007922175.1). Classification (NCBI taxonomy): domain Eukaryota; kingdom Metazoa; phylum Chordata; order Testudines; family Pelomedusidae; genus Pelusios; species Pelusios castaneus. Next base: position 415,186 of record ML686024.1, on the reverse strand, counting down.
GGGTATGCTGGGTCTCCGAGGATGACTATGGGCATCTCCACCTCCCCCACTGTTATTTTTTGATCAGGGAAAAAGGTGCCCCCTTGCAGCTTCCGGTACAGACCAGTGTTCCTGAAAATGCGGGCATCATGCACCTTTCCCGACCACCCAGCATTGATGTCCGTGAAACGACCCTTGTGATCCACGAGTGCTTGCAGCACCATGGAGAAGTAGCCCTTCCTGTTTATGTACTCCGTCGCGAGATGGTCTGGAGCCAAAATAGGGATGTGTGTGCCGTCTATGGCTCCCCCGCAGTTAGGGAATCCCATGGCAGCAAAGCCGTCCACAATCTCTCGAACATTGCCCAATGTCACTGTCCTCCGTAGCAGGATGCGATTGATGGCTTGGCACACTTGTGAGAGGGCTAATCCGACGGTGGTCCTCCCGACTCCAAACTGGTTTGCAACGGACCGATAGCAGTCGGGAGTCGCCATCTTCCATACAGCAATCGCAACACGCTTCTCCACAGTTAGGGCTGACCTCATGTTGGTGTCTTTCCGTCGCAGGGCAGGGGCTAACTCTGAGCACAGTTCCAGAAAGGTTGCTTTCCGCATTCGAAAGTTCTGTACCCACTGCTCGTCATCCCACAGCTGCATAACAATGCGATCCCACCACTCGGTGCTCGTCTCTCGCGACCAGAAACGGCGTTGCACCGTGTGCAGATGATCGGTGAAGGAGCTGAGCAACGCGGTGCTGTTGCTCTGCATGGCATCGATCAGCCCCTGCTCCTCGGTGTCCTCATCTGACTCGGAGCTCATTGCGTACTGAGCAACAAGCCGAGATGTATTCAGAATGTTGAAGGCGACAATGGAGATCATAGCAGGATCCATGCTGTCGCTGTAGCGATTGATTGCAAGTGGTGCGTTGCGTCACTGCACTGTTGAGAATAGGCGCGAGTTGCTATTGGCAACGAGGAAGACGCTAGGGGAACACAAAGCACCATGGGAAACTGAGAGTTTACCCATGGCGCTTTGCGTTCCTTTCCTTCATCCCATGATTCATAGCGCCGATTCAGGGAAAATGGAACGATGGGATAGGTGCCCAGAAGTCATTGCGCTCAACCGCGATAATGCGTGTAATTTTGTTGCGTTGCAGGGAGCAACGTGTGTACGCGTTGTCCCGCAATAAAGGTCACGTGAGTTTTGTAGCGCGATTGCCTTGTTGCGCTTTAATCTGATCGTGTGTACATAGCCTCAGAGGAATAGTTCCAGAGACATGTTTAAGTCCTAGTGGCTCAACAGGTTTTCTTCTTCGGCCCATTATACTGGGGAGCTTCGTTAATGGGCCATTAAGGAGACAATGGCCAGGTAGACATTCAGTCTGGGGAATTTTCCCAGCCTTACACAAGTTAAAATATAACAATCATATTCCCAACTTCTAATATGAATACAAATCCCACACATAAACTATATAATCATTCCCCACAAATTATTACCTTTCTATTGACACCAAACATGGCATAGTTCCTATGGATTATAACAATCATAAAATATTAATACAAAATAATATCATAAATGGTTCCTTAAACCCTGACAGCATCACATATTAATACAAAATAATATCATAAATAGTTCCTTAAATCCTGACAGCGTCACAGGGGGGCCAACCCCAGCCGAGCCTGCCCCGTCCGGCAGGGGTGTGGGTTTGTTTGAGTGTGTGTGGGGTTGTGAACTGGGGGAGCGGCCTAGTGGCTTGGCCAGGGGGTGGGGGCTAAGCAGGGAGTGGGCTGGAGGGCCACAGCCCTGGATCTTTTTGCTATCCAGCAATGCCCCCTGGTGGGAACACTGCTTGCTGGACAGCATTCGGACTATAAGACGCACTCTCATTTTCCCCCCACTTTTGGGGGGAAAAAAGTGCGTCTTATGGTCCGAAAAATACGGTAAATTATATGCATTCAAGTTAGCAGAGCCAGATGAAATGCACCCTTGGGTAGTTAAGGAACTTGCTGAATCTTGGAACCTTTAGCAATGATCTTTGAGATCTCATGGAGACTAAGTGAAGTCTCAGAGGACTGGAAGACAATGAACATAGTACAGGAAGTTGGAGACACTTATCTCTCTAGCTCAGGGCCATCCCTAGGGTGAAGCAGGGCCCAGGGCCAAGTGGCCTGTGGGGGGCACCACCCCATGCTTGAGGGGGAAAGGGAGGCCCAGGTCAACCCGCTCCACCCCTGGGATCCCAGCAAGCCTCGGCCCCCGGCCGGGGCTGGCTCCCAGCGGCAACGCAGCCTTGGGTCCCCGGCCGGGGCCAGCTCCCAGCGGCAGCGGCACAGCCTTGGGTACCCAGCCGGGGCCGGCTCCCAGCAGTGGCCCCCAGGCTGCCGCTGGCAGGAGCAGGCCCCAGCTGAGGCTATGGACGTGAGCCGGCAGCCATGAGCCAGCCCTGGCCAGACCCCAGGCTGCTGCCACAGGCACTCCGGCTGGGGAATGGGACCTGAGGCTGCCGTCAGGGGCCAGTCCCTGCTGAGGCCACGCTGCTGGCTGAGGCCGGCCCTGGGCCCAGACGGGGCTAACCATGTGGGGCAGGCCGGGCCCTGGAACTGCCCTGCCCCTGGGCCTGCCTGCTCTGTCCTAGGGGCGGGGACTGCCAGCCCCGGGCCAGAGGCCGGGTGAAGCCTCCCGCCCCGCTGCCTTTGGCCCCTCTAATGAAAATGCCCTCCCCCCATGAAAAATGCCCTACCCCCAAAAACACCCTCCCCCGCCAGAAAGAATAAACACTAAACTGGGAGATGAGGGTAGACTGCCCCATCTCCAGGCGAACCCCGAGGAATTATTCTGTCTCGTGATGAGGGGGTCGCCCCTAACTAAAGATCCAGCAGAGTAGGAGGCCTTCTCACTCTAGGTGGATGACAGCGAACCGGAAGGTGGTATTGGTGGCAGTGTGACCACATGTACTGGAGAAGTAGCAGGACCTGGAGAAGATGTGTCCAGTTGGGTCGGGATGAAGGCCAAAGGTATTGAAGAGGTAGCTGGAATAGGACAGACACGAACAGCTGATTTGTGACTCGATGGTATCTCACCGACAAGGGTGAAGTCAGATAAGTCAGTTTGAGATGTACCCTCAGTATGGGTATGACCTGGTAGCAGCTGATCAACATGCCGCCTCCAAGCCAGGCCATTCACTGTCTGGACAGAGTAGGAAACAGATCTTGTTTGGGCAGTGACTGTTGCTGCAACCCATTTATCTCCTGAAGCATAGTTTCGAGCAAGGACAGGCTGGCCAATTGTCAAGGTGAGGTCTTTCGTTTTCGGTGCACGTCTGATGACCTGGTCCTGCTGTTGGTATTGGTGCTGACCTGATGTGATGTATCCTGTTGGTCTTCATAAAACTTCAAAATCCTGGGAAATGAACTGCGGTCCATTGTCACTCACCAGCTGCTCTGGGAGACCATAACGACTAAAGAAGCCATGAAAGTTTTAGATATTGTTTTCTGTAATAGTGGACTGCATTAGAGAGACTTCAGGCCATTTAGAATGGGCATCAACATCAATTAAAAACATACATACTTCAAATGGGCCAGCAAAATCAACATGAATACGTTGCCATGGCCTTTCGGGCCAATCCCATGGGTGAAGAGGTGCCAACTGAGGCACGTTCTGGATGTTCTGGCATGAGGTACAAGCTCTAGCTGACTCCTCAATGGCCTGCCCAAGCCCAGCCATCAAAATAGCTTTGTGCCATTTCTTTTGTGTGCACTATGCCACAGCAACTGGAATGGAACTATTCCAACAAATGTGGTCTTAATGAAGGTGGGATAATGACACGCATGCCCCACAACAAACACCCAGACTGAGTTGATAACGCCATCTATGTAGACATATGGGGTGGAGGTCAGGTGAGACTTGGGAGTCAGGTAATGATGTTCCATGAATCATGGGATCCATAACTCAAGATAGTACTGGGTCAACGCGTGTTGCTCTCCTTACTTGAATAGCCATGATGGCTTTGTTTTCCACTTGATCAAAGTAAAAGATTCCTTTCTGGCCTGAGTCTCAACAGGATACTGGTAATGCTAGTCTTGAAAGACCATCTGCGCTGCAATGCAAAGAGGATTTCCTATACTTGATCTCATATGTGTATCCAGAAAGTATCAATGATCATCGTTGCATATGAGTAGCAGCCAAAGGTGGAATGCCTCTGTGTGGTCCAAAAATCGATGTCGGGGGTCAATGGTCAGTGAGGAGTACGAATTTCTTTCCAAACACATACTGGTGAAATTTCCAGACACCAAAAACAATTCCCAATGCCTCGCATTTAATTTGGGCAGAATTAGTCACTGCCTTGCTCAAGGTGCATGAAGCAAAAACAACAGGCTTTTCTTCTCCTGAAGACATAATGTGGTACAACACAGTCCCAACTCCATAAGGGGAGGCATTGCAGGCTAGCTGTAGAGATAAGGATGGCTCAAAGTGTGTCAGAACCCTTGAATTTGTCAATGCAAGTTTAGCCTTGTTGAACGCAACATCACAGGCTTCAGTCCAGTTCCAGCCCCTGTTTGCCCGAAGGAGCTCATGTAAGGGTTTCAGAAGCATTGCTAGCTGTGGAATAAACTTGCTAGAATAGTTCAGTAACCCTAAAAACGAGCAAAGTTGGCTTATGTTCTGTGGGGGTGGAGCATCTGCAATTGCCTTCACCTTGGCAGGAGACTTATGGAGGACAGCATCATCAATTATATGTCCCAAATATTCAACAGAGGGCTGGAAAAATTCACATTCGTCTCTGCGAATGAATAGGGCATATTCTTCCAATCTTTGTAGGGTAGCTCTCAAGTGTGTACGGTGCTCCTCTTCATTCTTCCCAGTGACTAGGATGTTGTCAAGATAGCACTGTGCTTCTGATAAGCCACTCGAGATATGGTCCACGGACCTCTGGAACAACACTGGAGCTGAAGTTATCCCAAAAGGCAAGCAACAGTATCTGTACAGTCCCTTGTGTGTGTTACATTAGTCAACAACTCTAGAGATTCTTCCTCGACATGCATCTGTAAATACGCTTGCCTCAAATCAATCTTGCTGAATTTTTGTCCCTCAGCCAAACCCATGAAGAGGTCCTCGATGTAGGGAAGGGGATATTGTAACACTGGGTTAACAGTATCCTTAAAATCTCCACAAATCTAAATGGAGCCCTCTTTCTTCACTCATAGGAGGATTGGTGTCACCCACTCGCTGTGAGTAACTGGCACTAAGGCTCTCTCCTTGACTCGTCGCTACCAGTCTGTTTCAATCTTGGATCTGTTGACAAATGGCACTGGTCTTGCCTTCAAACATTTTGGTTGGCAGTCAGGTTTAATATTAACTTCACACTGATTCCTTTTATGCTGCCTAAATCCTCTCTGAAAACAGCTGCATGTTTTGCTAGTATCATTGCCAGACTTATTTCTTCTTCAGTTATTTGATGCACTTCTGCCTAATTGAGTTGGATCTTCCTAATCCAAGACCTCCCCATTAAGGCTGGGTAATTGTCTTTCACCACAAACAGTGGTAGCCTTTCAGCCTGTCCAGTGAGCTCTTTCACATCAATAGTATCCAACAGGGGTACAGCCTCTCCTGTGTATGTCTTCAAAACAACTGTTGAGTGTCAGATGTCTAAAAGTCCTTCTCATGCACAATGTTGGAAACTAATGAAACAGCTGCACCAGTATCCAGTTCCATGAAGACAGGTTTACCATCCAACAGCGGTGTCACCCAGAATTTGTGTGGGCCAGCTATTAGAGACAAAACATAGAGTGACTTCTTCATCTTCAGATGGGGTGTCGCCGTGATCACCTTCTGCCAGTTCTACTGCATATAGAATTTCCCTCTTGTTTTGTTGGACCGCTGGCTCGTTTTCCTCCGGTCTGCCCTTTCTTCACCTTGATTGCTGTGGTAGAACAGATCTCTCTCTGCTATTACCACTGGTTTGGGGGGGAAATGTGCTCCCAGCATTTCCGCCAGATAGTCATACGATTTTGCCTCGGACTTCTCCGGATAAAGCAAATTACATAGCAAACTATACATCTTAGCTCCTATAATGGTCAAGAAAATGGGTACCTTCTTTTCATTGCATACATCATTGGTGACCACAAAGCTCTGAAGGAATTTTCTCCCATGGTAGATTGGCAATGGTTCTGGGAGATTTTTTCCTTCCTCTGTGGCATGGGGCACAGCTCACTTGCTGGTGGATTCTCTGTACCTTAAAGTCTTTAAACCATTATTTGAGGACTTTAATAACTCAGTCATAGGGTTAGAGGTTTATTACAAGAGTGGGTGGGTGAGGTTTTGTGGTCTGCATTGTATAAGGGGGTCAGACTAGATGAGCATATTGATCCCTTCTGAAGTTAGAGGCTGGTGATTCTCTAAGGGTCCAGTAGTTAAGGGGCTGGGCACCTCTGGGGGACACTTGGTGAACTCAGGGTTCAGAGAACTCAGCCTATCACTAGCTTATAGGAGAGACAACAGAGTCCACCTGTGTTGAGAGGCTTGTGTTGCCTGTGGCTAGGAAAGTCAGGGAGCTGACCCCTGGCAGATACAGATGAGACTCTGGCATTCTAAGGGCAGGTGTTAGCAAGGTGCCTCAAAACCCTGAGTACCTCTGGGAGATGTCACAGACACCAACACAAAATTAGTGAAGGAAGGCCACATGAGGAATTAACTGATGGTCTTCCTCCTCTTTTCTGTGTTCCAGAGACTTTGGGCTATACTGCCTGAAATGCTGCTAGACAGAACTGTCACTGGATGGTTAAAAACTATACTATCATAAATTTTAAAAGTTGGGTAAGCATATTTTTACATCCTAACAAAATGCCAACAGGAGAAGATTGCTAAATTTACTTAATTTTCATAGCTAAATTATGATTATCCCTGTGACATAACACATTTTTGTTTAAATGACTTGCATAGAAAGAAAATACATGTATAAATAGCTTAACAGAACTGTAAAGCAATAAATTCCTGGGGAATAGCAATATTGTAGAAAACCCTCACGTAAAGAAGAGTTTTACAATAGAAAACTAAGATGTAAAAAGACATGTCATAACTTACTAAACTGTTAAAGGAGCTCTTTAGACAAAATGGCACTAACCTTATGTTACTGTTTGAGATGTGCTGCTCATGTCCATTCCAACATAGGTGTGTGGCTGCCCTGAACACTGCTGCCAAGTAGTATCTGTTGCAAAACCCTCCTTTACATGGACATGAGCAAACACTTGATGCAGATAGTGTTAATTTCATGGGTGGAGTTTGCAACAGAATGGAAGGCAGTGCCCCTTCCCACAAAACTTACGATTTTTTTTTTAATCCCTGACCTCTGCGCTGCCCCCCAGTGCTGTGTCTCTGCCGGGCATCCCCAGACTCTCCAGCAGTGGCATAGTGAGGGAGAGGATGGGAGGTGGGCTATGCCCCCAGGCGCCAGCCTAGGAGGGAGGGTCACACCAGCCAGGCCCTCAGAGGAAGAACTGCCCCCCCACCAACATTCCCAGCAGCCATGCCAACTTGGCCTGTGGATCCCTACTTGGCGGCAATGGGAGGTGAAGGGATTGGATCAGCGCAACCACCTGCAATGTCGAGAGTGGGGGGCAGTTCCTCCAAAAAGGGCCCACTGGGTGCCCGCCCCCAGGCTGGTGCCATTGGCATGGCCCCCTCAGTACACCACTGTTCCCCTGGCTAGCAAAGCTTCATGCTGGACTGCGAGAACCTGCTCCCCAGCCCCTTCCTTGTCCCAGCTCAACCAAGGCGCAGTGATATACCAACGGGGCCATGCCCCTGGTGCTGGCCTGGGGAGAGGGCACCGGCCAGGTCCTCCTTAGAGGAACCAGCCCCTCCACTGACATCCCTGGTGGCCATGACAACCTGACCTCTCCACCTCCTGCCCCTGCACTGGGCTCAGTCGGGGAGCTGCAGGCTCAATTGGCACAGCCAGCAGGAATGTCACCACGGGGTGGCTCCTCCAAGGCAGCCCAGCTAGTGCACCCCAGGCCAGTGCTCAGGGGCATGGGCCCCTCAGTATGCCACTGATGCTGCACCCAAGGGTGAGGAGAGAGGTGAACAGGAAATGGACCCGCAGACACCCTGCACTCCCAGGGAGCTGCTGCTAATGGGGGGGGGGGGTTGTGAATGCAAATACGTAAGGGTCATGCTCCCCACATGGGATGCCCTAACCTTCTTACCTCTTGCGCTCCCCACAATTAAGTACTCAAACTCCATCTATGGTTAGTGCACTTTTTAAAGTTTTGCATAAAAGAACTGCCCATGATGCAAACAACCAACAACTAAACTGCTATAAAAACTTGCCACTTGCAAATCATAAAGGAAGATTAAAAATCCAGGGTACATTATAAAAACAGACAATTGATATTTTACAATACATTATTTTTTTAAAAGACAAACGTCAGACCTTTGCGACTGCATGAAGATCAGAGAGACGGGTGTAGCCCCTGACACAATTATCTGAAGAAAGTGCCAAACCCACCCTACTCCTCTTTGATGATTTTAAGTTAAAGCAGTCACCTTCTCCATGCTCTTTTGCTAAGCTTAGTTTTTAATTATATCAAACAACTTTTTTAATTTTTTTTAAAAAGTTTAGCATATAAAACAGGACATAGGGATAAGATAGCTCTCCTGTATTTTAGGGGAATAGTAGTAGATGACTAAAATCTTTTTTACTGAAACAGTTTTGTAGATATCCATTCAGTTAGCCGGCATGCTTGAGCATGGGCAAGCATTTGTCATACACAAACACTTTAAGGCCCTATCAGAAATAATAAATAAATAAGATTAACAAGAATTCTGGGGGATTACATGCGTGGAGATATTTTGTAGTAGTACCTGCAAAGCGGCCATTCCGTTTTTGTTTATTATTACATTCAAGGGATCCCTAGAGAATTATTTTCTGTTTTTACATAACAGTTTACATTTTACTTTATACAACCTGAAGTCCAGATGCTTTACAGCATTAAATATAGGCCAGTAGATGACAGACCTCAGATGTTACAGAAAACAGAAGCGTCAGAATAACTAAAGACCTAACGCAGAAGGCCTAGGGGAAAAATTAAAAAGGCACAACTGAAGTGGAAAAAGGAATGATTTAAGGGGAGTTCTTGCAGTGGCCCAGATCCTCTACTGCCTATATTCCTCACTCAGAAGTACATGGGGCCATTGTTAGAGTAACAGGCTGTCTAGAGATGCCTTTTGTTGATGGCATACTAACCTAACAATAAGTATAATACAAAACTAAAGATGCAACCTACTTGTGTTTTGACAACATCCCCCATCTTCATCCACTCACTCCCCATTCTACTATGACACAGACAGAAGTTTCTCATTACCTAGGGAGGGAGGCTAATGGATTTGTTTAGTGCTGGCCCTAAGCTATTGACTAAAAGTCTTGTGCCCTGTTGTATGAAATAGGATGAACTATTCAAGCCAGCTTCTTGATTAAAGATGGAGGCCCCTAAAGGAAATGAAGAGACTCTCAGATAGTGCTACATTATAATTATACAGGAATACTTATTCTAAGAGAAAAGCCAAATAGTCAGGTAGGACCAAGTATAACTAAACCTTCCCTGACAGCTGTTTGTACGATCTTTTCTTAAAAACCTCTAATGACAGGGATTCCACACCCTCCCTTTGAAGCCTGTTCCAGAATGTAACTATCTTTATAGATGGGTAGCTTTTCCTAATATCTAACCTAAATCTCCCTTGCTGCAGATGAAACATATGATATATATATATTTTTTTGTTCTACCTTCAGTGGACATGGAGAACAACTTTGTAACAGTCCTTAACATATTTGAAGACTGTTCTCAGGCCCCCCCTCAGTCTTTTTTTCTCAAGACTAAACATGCCCATTTTTTTTTAACCTTTCCTCCTAGGTTTAGAAAATGACTTATTTTTGTTACTCTACTCTGGACACACTTCAATTAGTCCACATCTTTCTAGGAGTGTGGCACCCAGAACTGGGCACAGTATTCCAGGTGAGGCCTCACCAGTGCCAATTATAGTGAAACATACATGTGTTTTACATATGACACTCCTGTTAATACTGCCCAAAATTATGTTAGCCTTTTTCACAACCGTTTCACATTATTGGCTCATATTCAAATTGTGATCCGCTATAACACCCAGATCCCTTTTAGCAGTACTACTGCCTACCAAGTTACTCCCCATTTTGTATATATGCATTTGCTTTTTCTTTCTTAAGTGTAGTACTTTGCACTTGTCTTTATTGAATTTCATCTTGTTGATTTCAGACCAATTCTTCAATTTGTTCCAGTTGTTTTTAATTCTAAGCATCATTCACAGGATAGCAATGCTTTCAAGCTTGATCTCATTCACAAATTTTATAAGTACACTCTCCGCACTCCACCATCTAAGTCATTAGTTATATTATAGAATAGTGCCAAACCCAGGAGTCAGCCCAGTGGAGTTCCACTAGATACAAGTGACTTGCATTTTACTGATGACATATTTATTCCATATGGAAGGTATTTTCAGTGATATGAAAACACCAATCCCACTTGCACTGGTAACTCTGATGGAGAAGAACCTCAGTCAGTGCAATCCAAGGGCAGTAGCTGACCTCTGGTTAAAGAGGAGTGTGGGAAAATCAGAGTTGCACTACATGGTTCTAGCAAAAATTTCTAGACTCCCCAACAGCCAAATTTGCACAGCCCAGATCCATGCTTGAGAGAGAAGAGGTACCTATTCCAGTACCCTTGGTTATGGATACAAGCAGTACACTAGAATGTTAACCTGATAATATTGTTCAGCCATTAGGTGGCACTGTGTGTAAACTACCTTATTTAAGCCAATCTTAACTATACCTGGCCAAACATTAAAAGGTCTTCTAGTGAACGTATCTGCTATGTACCTCTAAGAAGTAAGTGTTGTAGTCAGTCTGTAACCAATACAGAAGCTTGACCCGCAACAGCCTTGCAACCTATCATTTACAAGTAGTACCTGACATGGTGTCAGATGTAAACAAGTGTCAGAGGAGAAGAAACAGAAGGAACAAAGCAAAAAGGTATTTCAACAACATTCCATTCTTCAATCCCCCCAGAGAACTACAGCTTTGGCAAACCTTCACAATGGACATACTGGAAGCAATATTTTACCACATTTTGAATTGCTACAAAACTCCATGAGGAAACTAGAGATATTTGGGTATCTTGTTTAATTTATGCTATGGGGAAAGAGGCAGAGAATATCTTCAAATCCCTTGATTTTACTGAAGACTAAAGAGGATTATAAAAGGATTCTGTCTGTATTTGATTTATATTTCAAAGAAATGTGGTTTATAAAAAAGCATGCTTTCACCACAGAATTCAAGAAATGGGAAAATGTTTTATAACAGCTCTGCATGCACTGCCTGAAAACTCACTTTTTGAACTGGAAAACATGACAATATCAAAAACAGGATGGTGGTTGCATTAACAGATAAAAATCTTTTACAGCAACTACAACTGAAGGTAGACTTCATTCTAGCTACACCCATGAAGATAGCAAAGTCGTCCGAACTAATCAGACAGCAGAACAAAAGGAAGGAGCAACTTGAAAAACCTGAAACTGGCTCAGAAGCTGTAAACAGACACTTGACTGTTAACAGTCATCATCATAAAACCTCTGAGGCAAGAAGAACTCCAAGACTAAGGCCTTGTACACATGATCAGTTCAGCTGTGTCTGCCTCCCACTCCCCGTAGTCCCTCAAAGCATTTCTTTGAGGGCCACCCTTCCCCCCAGTACACTCCAACATCCAGTCCCCCCCCAGCTACTTTTTAGAGACCCACAGCTACACCCACCTGTAACCCCCCCCCACACACACACACCTTTTAGGTTTGAATAAAAACAGTAACAAATAATTTGAAGAGCGGGTTTATTTGTACACACTGAAAATCTCATAAGGTGCACCTGATGCGTCCTGGAAGTTAAGTAGGGGAGGGCATAATTGAAATGCTCCCTGAGTGCCTCCCTTATGCGAACAGCTTCTCCTTGGGCCACCCTAATACTCCTAGTGGCTGGCTGTTTGTATGCTTCCTCGAGGCGCTGTGCCTCTGTAGCCCACACCGGAGAAAACTTTTCTCCCCTACTTTCACAAATGTTATGGAGGACACAACACGACGCAATCACAGCAGGGATGTGGTCCTCCACCAAGTCCAGCCTCCCATACAAACATCGCCAGCGCCCTTTTAAATGGCTGAAGGCACACTCCACAGTCATTCTGCAGCGGCTCAATCTGTAATTGAACTGCTCCTTGCTGCGATCTAGGTTACCGATGTATGGCATCAGTGGGTATGCTGGGTCTCTGAGGATGACTATGGGCATCTCCACATCACCCACTGTAATTTTTTGATCAGGGAAAAAGGTACCCCCTTGCAGCTTCCGGTACAGACCAGTGTTCCTGAAAATGCGGGCACCATGCACCTTTCCCGACCACCCAGCATTGATGTCTGTAAAACGCCCCTTGTGATCCACGAGTGCTTGCAGCCCCATGGAGAAGTAGCCCTTCCTGTTGATGTACTCGGTCGCGAGATGGTCTGGAGCCAAAATTGGGATGTGTGTGCCGTCTATGGCTCCCCCACAGTTCGGGAATCCCATGGCAGCAAAGCCGTCCACAATCTCACAAACATTGCCCAACGTCACCATCCTCCGTAGCAGAACGCAATTGATGGCTTGGCAGACTTATGAGAGGGCTAATCCGACAGTGGACCTCCCGACTCCAAACTGGTTTGCAACCGACCGGTAGCAGTCAGGAGTCGCTATCTTCCAGACAACAATCGCTACACGCTTCTACACGGTTAGGGCTGACCTCATGTTGGTGTCTTTATGTCGCAGGGCAGGGGCCAACTGGGAACACAGTTCCAGAAAGGTTGCTTTCTGCATTCGAAAGTTCTGTACCCACTGCTCGTCATCCCACAGCTGCATAACAATGCGATCCCACCACTCGGTGCTCGTCTCTCGCAACCAGAAATGGCGTTGCACCGTGTGCAGATGATCAGTGAAGGAGCTGAGCAACGCGGTGCTGTTGCTCTGCATGGCATCGATCAGCCCCTGCTCCTCAGCGTCCTCGTCTGACTCGGAGCTCATTGCGTACTGAGCAACCAGCCGAGATGTATTCAGAATGTTGAAGGCGACAGTGGAGATCAGAGCAGGATCCATGCTGTCGCTGTTGTGATTGCTTGCAAGTGGTGCAGTGCGTCACTGCACTGCTGAATATAGGCGCGAGTTGCTATTGGCAACGAGGAAGACGCAAGGAGGATCACAAGGCACCATGGGAAACTGAGAGTTTACCCATGGCGCTTTGCGTTCCTTTCCTTCATCCCATGATTCCAAGCGCCGATTCAGGGAAAATGGAACGATGGGATAGGTGCCCAGAAGTCATTGCGCTCAACCGCGATAATGCAAGGAATTCTGTTGCGTTGCAAGGAGCGACATGTGTACACGCTATCCCGCAACAAAGGTCACGTGTTTTTTATAGCACGATTGCCATGTTGCGCTTTAATCTGATCGTGTACACATAGCCTGAGAAGAACAAATTCTAACCTATATGCACAAGGTGTAGAAAAAGTCTAATTTCAATAATTGATCCATGTCCAGTCAGAAGCATACAGTATAATAAATGCAAAAAATATGGATATTTTGCAGCAGTTTGCCACACCAAAGCAGTCAGATAGTTTACTTTTATTAGAAACAATTAAGAGCCTTTTTGTGGGGGATCTATTATTCGTCATGACACAACCTGCCAGGAGAGTGAAACTAAATAGTCATGACAAGATTACTAACTTTCAAATTGATTCAAGAGTAGATTAGTTTCCTCAGGAAGGACTTAGAGTCACCTTCCACCTCTCCTGAAGCTGAAGTCACCTGACCCAACTCTGACTAGCCCTGAAAGCATTCTGAACTGCATAGGGTATCATTTCAAAACAGAAACATACATAGACAAATGTTATGTATTCAGAGTGCATATAATCAAAGGACCTCAGATCAACAGACTTTTTCACAGCAGCATGGGAGCTAATAACGGACCTAGTGAGAAAGGTGGAAGAACTCAAGGAAATATTTGGGGATATTGGACTTTTGAAAGGAGATCTCATATGAATAATCTTAGGAGACAATATTGAACCAAATAGTGTACATCCACCTCACAGAATTCCTACCCCACTATTTCATAATGGAGAAACTGAACTGAAGAAAATGGGAGTGGACTAGCATAAATGAGAAAAGTATGAGCCAAAAATAGAGTGTTCCCCCAGGGTGCTGGTTGCAAAGAAAAATATGAATCTATGTGAATCTTAAAAGATTTAATGAAGGATTGTTAAGAGAAAAATATCTGTTCCCAACCCTGGATGACTTCATCACCTAAGTGAAAGGAGCTATAGTAATCTCCAAGCGTGAGTGGATCCTAACAAATTCCTTTTGCCAAAGACAATGCTAAATGGACTGCATTTATCACACATTTTGGGAGATTTTGCTTTCAAAAATTACCTTTATGGATTACTGTTGTAGATGAAGTTTTCTAAGGAAAGATGGAAGAACTGGTAAACACAAATGGAATTGTAATTTTCATGGACTATATTTTGATATATGGAAGAACACAAGAAAGCTGTCAGTGAAGTTCTGTGCCTAATTAGTTTACACAGACTGAAGCTAAAAAAGTGCATTTTCCGTCTATCCCAAATTGAGTTTTTGAGACACATACTAAAGAAAGATGGAATCAGTCCTAGCCTTGAGAAAGTAAAGCAATTCAAGAATTGAATGCACCAGCTAATGTACCAGAACTGAGAAATGTGTTGGGGGTGGTAAATTACACTGGTCGATACCTACAAAACCTTTCTACGATAGCAAAACCACTAAATGCACTATTAAAGTTCAACACAGAACCTTTTCTTGATCTCAGTCAAAAATAGGGATTTGAAAGAGACATGGGTAAGGCTAGCTTTCCCTTGTTTGGACTTTGTCATGGTCAATATGCAAACATAGGGATATGACAGTATGGATCAGAAGGGATTACATATGCTAGAATGTAATAAGGATAGGAGTATACAATGAAATGTAAAGTTCTGAAACTTTCCAAAGTCATTTTTGGTGTTTGCAAATCTTGTCTAAATTCATGAGCTTTTATCCCCTGTTATTCAAATCCGTGGGGACTCCCTCTGGCCCACCCAAGGGATTAATTTTAAACAAACTACAGCTACATATTATGTCAGATGAAGGGAAGCCAGTGCTCTTTAGTAAGTTGAGAAGAATCCCACAAAGGGAAGACTAGCACAATGGAATACTTCTCTATGATATCGATATATTTATTTTCCATTCAATTCGCTCATCATTACTTCTTCCTGCCCCATTCAGTCCTTCAGCAGAATGTGAACCAAACAACTTCTCAGTTTGACTCCAATTTATAATGGTTCCAAATGTAAAGAAGTTTGTTCCAGCTAAATTGACATTTTAGGTTAAGAATCACATGATAAATGTTGGCTTGTGACCGAATGCTGGGTGATAACACCCTAGCTAGCCCTTTGTCACACCAACCCCAGCTAACTAATGTGCAGTAGAGCTGGTTAGGAAGGCCTGTACCCGATTAGGAAATGGGAGACAGCTGTCCACCTAACTGGGTTGAGAAGTTGCTTGTACCCGATAGTCATTCTGGCAGCTGCCTCCTAAATAGGATTTATATGCCAGCTAGAGGAAGGAAAGGGAAGGGCTCATGGGAGTGAAAAGTCCCTGTATATCTCATAGGGAGCAGAGAAGCTCCAGAGGCTTTTAGCCCTAGCTAGGCACTGTATGAAGGTGGTGTAAATCAACTGCACTGATGAATGCTAAATCAGAAGGTCTACAAGTCATTTGTGAACTAGAGGGTGGAGGGTCTGCTGCAAAGTACTCTTATACTACTGAAGAGCACAGTGAGTGGGTGCAACCAATTTGCTATAGTCTGCAGCAGTTCCAAGAATGAAATGGCTGCCACACTCTATATACAGGCAGAGTCCTTAGATATTTAAAAGTTCAGTATACCATAAACAAAAGCAACACAGATACTTCATATTTACACATCCACACCAGAGGAATTCTAAATCCTGTATGTTTGAGTGGAAGCAAAATGAAGCAAGAGAAGTTTGTGACTGCCCCACTTTGGTAATGAACTTTTTCATGTTAGCGTGGGTCTCAAAAAGTGGGCATAGAATGTCTTCTCTTTCACTGAATAGACCCCAAGTTCTGTTACTAGTGAGTAGAGAATGATTATGTGAGACGAACATAGACTCTGTGTATCCTCTAAGCTGAGTTATCAAGGGAGCAAAAGGAGCAGTTGTGCTAACACTACTTTCTGAAAGCAGGAGTTCAAAAATTAATTAATTCTTGTTGTATTTAAATGATGATTTTCCCCTAGTATGGTGTTTCAAAATCTGCAGTGCTTGCTTCTGCCAAATTTGACCTTAAACACTTAATTATGAAAGAGTATCTCTGTCTAGAAATGCTGAGCTCAAGCTAATGATGGCAATTGGTGCCAAAGATCTCTCCTGAACACCAAGCATTGCAAAAGACCCATTTGCATCTTTCTTACTCTTTGCAGCTATGGGTTAGCTGGTGTAAATCAGTATTACTCCACTGAAGATAGAGTGATAGCTGATATAAATTGGACCCAGCTTTGAAGGACTGACTACCATAGGTTTCAGTGTATGGTTAGGTTGGAAATAGAGAACTAAAAGGGGAAATATTAAAAAACAATCCTATCTATTCTTTGGTGGGTCTAATAGGTGGAATAAATACTTGGGACAGGAAGAAATGTCTGAACATAATAAGATTACAAGGTGTATCATTAGTGTGTAGCTGGTAAATTTCTTCACCTTTTTCCCCCCCCCTGGAATAATTTGCCTTCCAGTTTTACCAGCTTCCCTAGAACTTAGTTCCTTTTCTAAAAGTTGACCGATAGGTCTGAGAATTAAGACTTATACACGCCCTGATCTTCTCACACCTCCATTTCTCCTCTCTAGTCTCAATGCCTGCAACCTCACACACATCCACATCCACTCAAAAAGATGTCACCCTTATTAAGTGCATCAGACACAAACCTCATGTCATTACTTTCCCTTCACAGGTTAGGTAGAGCAGGACTATTATCACAAAGTTGACTCTTTCCTTCATTCAGCTAATAATGCCAGCCTCCACCACCACCTTTTCTGGCAAGCATTTTCATACTCTTTCCCATGCTGCTTCTGCCCCTTAGTAGTTGGAAAAGTTCCCAGTCAAAAATCTACATAACCACCTTGTCCACCCTCAAGTCCCTCCTCCAGCCCATCTCAGCAGTAACGCCACAGCAAAGTACAACCTGATAGTGGCAAAGTGGGAGGAGAGCTGTGATCACTACTGCCAACTGCCTAAGAATTGTGCACATATTTTTCTTACCTTGTTTTCCCTGCATTGCCCATCCCCAACCTGCTTCTCTCATCCACCTATTACATCTTGCCCATTAAACTACATGCTTTTTGGGACTGCCATTTTCTTTATGTTTGTACAATGCCTAACACAATGGAGTACCAACTCAGTTGACCTCGAGATTCTAGAATATAAACATTAAATAATAATAGAATAAGAAGTTGGTCTGTGCATTAAGGTTCAATGAGAATCTAAATATCACAACTTTTCTATTTGTGTTTTTCATAGACTTGTGTATGTGGATATGTGTTTCAAGGGGCCTTTTATGAATCTAACTTAATGCTAGATCTGGACTTCTTATGGTATCGGTACCATCCAGATACAGAAACCATATACAAAAAACAGATCTTGTCACTTTTCACCCCATAGATTGTACTCTGAGACACTTTTAAAATACTTATAAAACCTGCACACCTGTTCACTGATTTCATCCCTTCCCTCTCAACTGGAATTACCTCTGTATCTCAACTAAAATATTAAATGAAGAAATTCAAGTCTCGTCATTTGAGATTCTCCTGAGACAAAAAAAACTTAACATCTGTAATAGATACATCCCAGTACAATAGCCATCACAAGTTTAAATTTATGATACTGGAAAGAAGAATTCATCTGACCAAGGCTAGTTTCTAATGGGTATACTTGGTAGTAGTTATTTTAAAGTGTAGGATACAGTGATATAGTTATGAGTTTTAAGAGTCAGAATGTCTCAGTCAAAGCACAATAAAATAAATATTCCTTCCACAGTGCACTGGAAACAGCTTTTTGGCTAATTTAACCTTCAACAACTAAAAGCAGTGCAGCTAGTTCTGAGAGAAGAGACTTTGAATTACTGCTAACAAATCTCCAAAGAAAGCAGGTATCTAACACAAAAGTCAGTTTATTAAAAACAAATAAAAAGGACTTGGGGTTATCCTCAAGTTGCAATCATAGCCGAGAACCCCAATCCTCATTGCTGAGGCCTGGATCCCACCACAGCCAATAAATAGCCTTTACTACTTCATGTGAGCTAGGAAGCTAGAATCTGCCTCTCGGGGGGGGGGGGGGGCTTTAATTTTTCTATTTATAATATGGGGAAGACAGCCTCACAGGAGCGTTGAGAGTAAGTTCATGAATATTTTTAAGGCACTCAAACACTACTGTGGTGGGGAGCAAAGACGTGTCTAGGCACTCATGTAGAGAGTATGTTTTCAATACTCCTGTCTTGCAACCCACACTTGGAGGTGTGGCCCCTATTTTCTCTGGTGATTAAAGAAAAAAGTAACCAAATACCAAGCTCTACTACACTGTTTCCCCTTATGGGGGAGTGAGGGATGTAGCACCTCAATAGTCCTAGGCAGTCTTTGCACTCATTATCTCAGTGCTGTTCCCCTGTGGCTGGTAGGGTAATCTAGACCCACCCTCTTTTCCCAGTTCCAGCCCAGGAGTCTTCAGCTGAGCAGTCTGGGCCTCCTCTCTCTTGCCTCACTGCACTATCCCTAGCTTGCTTCCTACTACTTGTTCCCACTTCCTTCTTACCAGTTCCCAAAACCTTTCCCATGGAGTAACTACAGCCTTCAGACTACCATCATTCCTTCCTTTATCCTAGGAGGGTCTGTCTTTGCCAAACAGCCTTTTCTCCTTTCAGTTCCTGGCTTTTATAGGCCCCACTTATTCTTGACCAGCTGAACATCCTTAATTAGCTACCGAATTGGTTAATTGGCCACACTGTACCTGCATTAAACCTTGTAGGATGTGTGAGAGATAGTCACCCCATCACATAAAGTTACTCCCAATTACATCATATAACAGATCTGACTCTGGCCCAAATGCTCTAGAAAATGTTCCTTTTTGGTAACTGTGCAGCTTCCAGAATGCTACAAGTAATACTGATTTTACCTACTAACTACCAGGGATGACAATGCATGTATGTATGAGCAGCCAAGTTTGGTGGGACTGAATAGCATTTGAGAGTGACTCGTTTAAATCTTCAGTTTAGTGTGTTTATTTTTTTATTTTATTTTTTTGTAAGTCATGCAGCTTCATCTGGGTTTTCAGACTTGTGTATGAGTTGTGGAATCATTTTCTGGCATAGATGCTTTGCAATTAGGGGCTAATCTTCATGGCAAAAGAATAATATTGCTATTGTGTATTTAAGCATCAAATGGGAACATCACAGGTGGCAGGCCTCTGTAATTAAAGTAAATCTAGTGTGTCATCCCATTCCCAAAAGACAAAAACTGATAATATTTTGAAAAGGTCTGATAGTTTTGCTCAGAGAAAATGTGAAGTTTGTGTGCTGCTGCCTCTTGAATTTTTTATCAATATACTTTATGGTATGTAGCTACTAGGGCAGATGGAAATATGAAAAGCAGCCCAATGGGAATAAAGGATGACACAAAAAACCTCAATGTACACTTGGATCAAGGAACCTATTACACCATTATTTATAAGTTCCGAAAGACTTGTCAACCTATGTTATTTCCCTGTTGATTGCAAATTATTTCACACACCTTGATTTTGTTCCTTGCCTTTTAAAGGAACAATCAAATAGAGTTGTGTTTTATTTATTGATAGCTGGAGCTTCAGTTTCATCTGCTACGTGAGCAGGAGCCTCCCTAGTGTTGGCAATAATATTTGTTAAGTAACTGATACAGTGGAGAAGAAGAAGCTGCAAAAACAGAAAACATTGTTTTTCTTATGCCCAGCAAAATATAGGGCCAGATCCACATGCAGTTTAAGTCAATGTGGCTCCATTGACTTCACCACCTGATAATCGGGCCCCATTGTACCTACCTTTAAAATAATTCTTACTGATATTAATCTTGGAATTAGATATTTATTTAAATGAGCCCACTGGGTATTTCCTGTTGGGTTACTATCATTTCAGACTAGATCAAATTTGAGATCCGAGCTATTTGACAGTGTCCCTTGAAAAGGAGCACTTTGAGGGTACGTGGTCCTGCCATGAGTGCAGGGGACTGGACTCGATGACCTCTCATGATCCCTTCCAATTTCTATGATTCATGGAAAATGTTTTGGATAACAATATTTCACACTTACATTGTACCTTTCCTCCATAGATCTTAAACATGTGTACAAACAGTGAACTGAGTGAAAGCCACATGCTTATGAGGGAGATAGGTGTTATTTCCATTTTATAGAGGAGAATCTGAGATGGAGAGCGGTTAAGTGTGTAGCACAAGTGTAACCCACTGGTCAGCATGTATTATATTTTCCTCTCTGTACCCAATTCACAAACAATGTGAAGCAGTTGTAGTTCCTACCTATAGAGTCTTGCCATTTAGGTCAATCTGTTTGTAACTTGGGAGATCCTCAGTGCCAACCAAGATGGCAGACATCACATAGGCAGATCTCCTCCAGGATTTGAATTCCTGTGGACTTCAGATGTATGCACTTCCTCCATCCAAAGAAGTATGTGACCAACTTGGGGTTGCCTCTACTGAGGTACAAAAAAAACCCCCAAAAAACCAAAAACCAGGACCAAGTTTTTCATCATTTTGCTTGCCACATTCATTAATTAATAAGAGTAATTTGTGTTTTTAAAAAGTTATTTTCCTTTCTAGCTCATGCTAGCTTTTTCTTCCTACTTAGTCCTTAATACAGTTATGCATTTCTAGGTGACAGATTATAATTTCATGAAGACAGGAGTTTGGCTCTGTTGCATGTGCTCAAGCAGAAGAAAAATTCTTATTCAAAACACAACATAAATGGGAACAGAAAACATATGACTAGTCAAATACAGTAAATTGCTTTTTGTAAGAATGTTCTGAAGCATATAAAAACAACTTCATGAAAATCACAAATGTGGGAGGTAAAAAATTGCTGATATCAGTAGGTATAGTACCATAACTAAAGCACAAGACTGGGAACCAAGATCCTTATCTCAGCACTGACCTTTTAAGGTAAGTCATTTCATTGTCTTGTGCCTCAGTTTCCCTATCAAAACAAAGATAACAGCTTCCTCGCCGATGTGTTGAGAGACTAAATTCATGTGTTTCACTATCTAAGAGTAAAGAAGTCACTGCAGTATTTTAGTAACATAAAACACAACTTATTAGAAACTATTGGCACACAACTTAAGATAAAAGCTGAAGTCTTAGCTAAACCCAGAAGGGCCAGTAATTCAGCAGGTCAAAAGGAGTGCATTTCAAGTTCCTTTTGTGTGCATAAAAGCACATGCCTCAGGGAAAGTACTTTAAAATTCCATAAAGCCAAATAAAACAGTCTGCTGTTTGTGGAAGATGGAATGTTCTTTAATAGAAAAGATTTTTCTAACCTGAGCGACCAGAATTTCTCTTCCTCTTTCAAAGAGAGGATGGAAACACCTGCCAAAAGTGAAAGAGTTTAAAGAGGGATTTCAGAATTCTCATTTAGAATGCTTAACTCCTTCTGCCGAGTTGTACAGGATGATGCTAAAGTCTGATAGCTCACAGCAGTGCTGATTGATTATAGCTGTTTCCACCAACTCTGC
>ML686024.1:319164-392876 GCA_007922175.1 Pelusios castaneus | reverse complement strand
TGGGAGAAAATCCCACTTCGTCAGACGAAGTGGGATTTTCTCCCACGAAAGCTCATGCGATTAATAAATCTGTTAGTCTTTAAAAGTGCCACAAGACTCTTTTGTCTTTCTACAATAGACTAACACGGCTACCCCTTTGGAATTTAGCTCAGACTGGCTTTGATAAGAGAGGCCTGAATTCACAACAACCCTCTTACTAATAACAAAACCAGAGGTATATTATAAAGCTAAAAGTAGTATTGAACAGACTCACCGTAAACAATTGTTGGCTAACATATTGCACCAAAAGCAAGCCAATGCAGTGAGGCCAGGTCTACACCAATGGTGAAATTTGGTGGCAGTCAACAGGAGATACACAAGCTACATAGAATAGTTTGCATAATTATGTTGACCTCCTAACTTCCCTTCTACGAGCCATCTCCACAGTGCCGACCAGAAATGTGTTCCCCTCGATGCAGCACTATGCTACCTGAGAAGGTGGTTTTACTAGATCAGCTTCTGGATCAATTGAGTGTGTCTTTACTGCTGCTCAATCAAACTGGATAAATCAATCTGACGGTGGGAAATTTGCGGCTGTCAGAATAGGCATAGCCAGAGTCTAAACACTGGGGAGTGGTGAAGCTCTCCATAAATTCAATGCAAATTTTAGAAAGATGGCATCTGGGGACCAGCTAATTTTCTAAAGTGATCTGTGTCATCTCTCACACTACCTCTTCGTGTTCTGCCTTCCAGATCTTCACAACAATTTATCTCAGCTATTCTCTAATCCACTGAATAGACAAACAACTGGAACTGTGCTACAAATGGAAGTGCCAGCAACTTAAATCTCTGATCAAGAAAGCATAACCAGTTGCTCTACAAACTGAGTGCATGTGCCTGAACTTCATACAGGTAACATGTAAAACATGAGGTTAAATTCAGCTATTACTACAAGAATATGCAGTGGGCTTCAGCAGTGTAAATTAAAGCACAATCTACCCCAATGTTCTTCAATGCATTTCTCAAAACTATTGGATGCAGAGTTAAGCTAGGTATGCAAAACACCACAGCCACAAACTGCTTGAAATGGATTTAACTTCATGTTTGGTTACAAACTGTAACTTGGTCCAAATTCATAGAAAGGATTTGTCAAGATTCACCAGCCTCTCAAGCAAACCTGAGCTGATTCATTGTTTTGTATCAAAATTGTATGAAACTCAGTTTCACAGCCTAACTGAGTAACTAAATAATGGCTTTTTACTTTAGCTATTGGGTTCATTCAAACCTGAAGTTCAAAATGAAAACTTTTGGCATGCAACCCCCCACCCAAGGATAAACCTCCTCAAAATAGCCAAAGAGCAAAGCTTCCAAGGTTACCATTTTCCTAGTCACAGAGTTTGCCACGGTCTAGTGTTGCATATGCATGACCATGCCCACTGTCTGCAGTTAAAATTGGAAACCAGTACTTGGTTTCTGCCTGCAAATCAATATATTTGGTAATTATTTTTCATTCCCTGAGAGTGAGAAATAATTATATAAACAAATATCACTATTAAATGGAGGGCTTCAATACACACATACACTCCCCAAATTAAAAAAATAACAAGCTTGTTAAGAACAACTTAAGTGCATATGCTACCAGCAAATAAGCCAACCACAAAAACCCCCTCCCCAACTCAAAATCCCTACTTTAGTTCTCATCCAACCTTTACGACAAGTGGGATTTCGCCTTCTCCGTATTATCTCAACCACAGCCACTATACACATCCTTCTCCTACCCCCAGCCCCAAAACTGGAATTACATTTTTTTTAAGTAGATAAATATGGTGTGCCGGTTGGACAATTAAAAACACACACATACACACACACACAAAAGGTCAGGAAATGCAAGAGTTCCAAGAACAATATGATGTCAGCTGCAGTGCACATGTCATATTTCTGTATTCTTGGTTAAAATGTGCAGCTTAATATCGTACTGTTTATATTTTTAAAAGTAATTCTGCAAAATAGACTAATACAACCAAGATAATGTTGCTGATGAATCTTCACTTTTGCATTTCCTGATTTATTTATTTTTTGTGATTTAACTGTGCAACATGAATATTGTATTAATTACACACACATACCCCTAGATGCATATTTACATGATTTGTTCAAATTAAAACAGAAGAGAAGAGACAAAATCTATTACTTTCCCCTATGATCCAGTGCAATCCACTGGTTAGAGCAGAGAATTTGGGGGCTGGAATAACGAGTTCCATCAGCTCTGTCATCTCTTCATTGTGTGATCTTTGGGCAAGTCAATGTCTCTGCACTTCAGTACATTTATAACATTGGCTAATATTTACTGCATATCTCCTCAGGAACATTGCAAAGCTTTTTGTGCATATGATTTGAATTTTGGGGGCAAAAGATGCCATACAAGCACAAAGGATTAATATTAGTAAAACTATTCTTGGGCCAATAAATAAAAAGCTTTTTAAAAACTGAAAATAAAGCATCAAAGGATAATGAACACAGTAAGATTTTCAAGCTTCCCTGCATAATGTACATATACAGTGAGAGCTTTTCATAATCTAGTCACATCCACAGACAGCAGAACCCCTCAAGAGTCATGAAAATCAGTCTCTTTCCTTATAAAATCTCCACAGGCGTTTTTGGTTCATATGTACAGAATGAAATGACTGCTGGAAAGCAGGTAGATTCATAGCCTGTCAAGGAAAGATTTTTCCATTGGACATTTCATAGATATTTGATCTTCAGCAGCAAAATTCCCACTGAACTGGATTAACTACACCTTGTTTCTATGGATATCATAAACAAGATTAGAGGGTGCTGGGGCACGCAGACATGCTGACCTCTTGCCTTGAGATTTGATACTGCAGTTCAATATTAGCACATTTAAAGAAGAAAAGAGGAGGTGATGTCAAAGGAAATCAAAATTTAGTGGCAATCCAGAAAAGTGCTTGTAGCCTCTCTGGGCTATAACCCCATGAGTGAAATGGAATTAACCAGAAATGAATTTAGCACTGTCACAGTTCCCTGAGTGTTCCATAAGGCCCTGAGTCAGAAAGGTACGTACACCCAAGTTTAACTTTTAGCAATTTAATAGCCTTGCTGAAATCAACTGGACTACACAACTGCATAAAGTTAACCATGTGTCTAACTTTAAGCCTGAATTCTAAATACCTTGCTGAACTAGGGTCAAACTTTCCACTCATAGGCTGCGTCTACACTGGTAAATTAAATCGACTTAAGCTTGGCTTAAGTCGACTTAATGTGCCCTGCTTCTACACTACACTTTGCTTAAGTCGACTTAAGCAGCTTGCTTAAGTCAACTTAAGCAAAATAAAGTTGACTTTATGAAAATTAAGTCAAATTTATGAAAATTAAGTCGACCTTATGAAAATTAAGTCAACTTTATTAAACCACCTTTCTACTTGACCTCAGGCTTAATTTGACTTTTTAAAGTCGAATTAAGCCAGTGTAGCCCTGGGGTAGCCCTAAGTCGACTTAGGGCTACCCCAGGACTACACCAATGCCCTCCCTGCCAGGGGGGGCACATGGGGAGCCTGGCATGCCCCCCAAAGGGCAGGGCATGTGGGCAGGGTGTGACACTGTCTGGATTTAGGGAAGCATTTATGATATTTTCTATGGATTTCTCATAAATGCTATAATCCATAGGAACTATGTCATGTTTGGTATCAATAGAAAGGTAGTCATTTGCTGGGAATGATTATATAGTTTATGTCTAGGAATTTTATTTCAATTAGAAGTTAAGAATTTGATGTATCCTGATGAGCCATTAAGGACATAAAGAATACAACCATTGTGTCCTTAATGGCTCATCAGTTTACTCCCTGGGACCATATCACCTGGCAGATTCCTTAACATTAAGGAGACAATGGTTGTTCACATCCTCCCATCTAAGGCATTTGTCCAGAATGACACAAGTTAAAGTATGGATATAACATCAAATTCTTAACTTCTAATCGAAATAGAATTCCTAGACATAAACTATATAATCATTCCCAGCAAAGTACTACCTTTCTATTGATACCAAACATGACATAGTTCCTATAGATTATAGCATTTATAAGATATCCATAGAAAATAATATCATAAATACTTCCCTAAATCCAGACAGCATCACACACAGGGCTCTGCCTTGCCAGGGTCCCTGTACCCCTTTGCCCCATTGTACACAGGGGGTTCCCCCCCACCACCGTGGACCTGCCCAAGGTCCCCCTACCCCCACAAAGTTGACCTAGAGCATCCAGTGTGGATGCTCTAGATCGACTTTGTAAGTTCCCCTTTAAGTCGACTTTAATTTTAAGTATAGACACACTAAGTCGACTTAACTAAGTTAGTTAAAGTTGACTTAAAAGTGCAAGTGTAGACATAGCCATACATTTATCATTTGATGGCTATGCTGCATTACTGATCTCAATTCACAGCCTCTTGACTCTGTGTGCCTTCCCTCCCCCAAGAATTCCACATTTGCAGCTCTCAGTAGCGATTACTTACTGGTAACAAAATCAAGCAGGAAACAAAAAAAATTGGCTTATTCCCACTTACCCCTTTCCTAGTATTGTTTCTGTACAAATTCAATGAGCTCATAGACTCATAGGTTTGAAGGTCAGAAGGGACTGTTACAATCATTTAGTCTGACCTACTGCACAACGCAGGCCACAGAACCTCACCCATCCACTCCTGCAATAGACCCCCAACTTATGACTAATTTATTTAAGACCTCAAATCATGGTTTAAAGACTTCAAGGCACAGAAAATCCACCGGCAAGTAAGCCATACTTCATGCTACAGCGGAAGGCGAAACTCCCCTAGCACTTTGCCAACCTGCCTGAGGGAAAATTCCTTCCTCACCCCAAATATGGACATCAGCTAAACCTTGAGAATTGGGCAAGACTCACCAGCCGGTCACCCAGGAAAGAATTTACTGTTGTAACTCAGAACCTCTAGCATCCCACCACAAGCCATTTGGTATATTTACCACTAGTAGCCAAAGATCAGTTATTTGCCAAACTAGGCTGTCCCATCATACCATCCCCTCCATAGAGTTATCAAGCTCAGTCTTGCAGCCAGCTAGGTTTTTTGCCACACAGCTCCGCTTGGAAGGCTATTCTATAACTTCACTCTTCTGATGGTTAGAAATCTTCATCTAATTTCAGGTCTAAACTTCCAGTGTATATCCATCTGATCTTGTGTCCACATTGGCACTGATCTTAAATAATTCCTCTCCCTCCCTGGTATTTATCCCTCTGACATATTAATAAGGTCTCTCCTGAAAAAGGACTGTTTTTATATATTTCAACTTCATCTACTTTCTCACTAGATGCCAAAGTAGAATGTGGGCCTTGCCCATATTTTGTTAAACAGAATGGAGCCAGGGTGCAGTTGGGCAGGCGAGGGGATATAGCCTGAGAAAGTGAAATTTTAAAAAATCAAGTATTCTCACAAAGAGAAAATATGAATACTTCATATACTTAAAAATTAAATTATAAAGAACTTTATATTGTAAAAGGGCCTAACAAAGCCTCTAAATGTGCAGGCAAACAACTGCACATGCCAGAGGAGAGTGATTTACCGGATCAAGGAAGCATCAGCAGTCACCATAGAAGACAGCAGTCAAGGAACATCTTTGTTTAGGACCAATTCAAAATGATAAAACTACATTTCAATCAATCAGGACTGAATGAAGGTATAAACAGTACAGACCCATATCGAGGAACCTTGGATTTATGTGATTATATCACATAATCAGCTTTTACTCTCTCTTTCTCTCTCACACACACACACACACACACTCGAGAGAAAGATTTTTTTCCCCCTTAAGAAGAGCTTGAAAATGTGACCTGAATATAACCAATTCAGTAACATCTCCCAGAATCTGCAGACAGCCTGAAACAATAGCTCAGAAAGTGGGAAATGCCCTGTATCTTCATCTCTGTTGCTAACTCCAAAACCACCCCCTCTACCTCCCAACCCCGGGGTGAGGTACCCAACCCCTACCACTGCCACTATTTTACCTGTCCAGGGAGAAAGGGAGACTTGACCTGTCCAGATAAGTGTGATGATGGGCTGGGGTCTCCAGCAGACAATTGTTTCATGGGTGGCACTGAACACTTTAAATGAGGGGCAGGGTCATGGCATGGGGAAGAGCTATGGGAGCCTCCTTGAGGTAGGTTTAGAGCCCCGGATTGCCTTAATCTGACCTGGTTTATGCTGTGTCTTTGATAATAATGGGTGGAAATGGGAAGTCCAAGTATTAGTGGTGAATAGTTCTATAACATGTTACACAGAGGTGTACATTTTAAGGGTGAATTGGTTCAGTAATAAAGATAGATGGACAGATAAATTTTGTCTGTTTGATATTTGTCCATGAGTTAATCACCATAGTACTGAATCTAACTGAAGGATGTAATGCTGGCCATCTTTGATCCAGTGTCAAAGTGGAGACAAACCACTTTTCCGTCAGAGTGCACACTGCCAAGAGGCTTGATTTCTTGGTTGATTTAAGTCCAGCCATACTCAGCTAGCCTTAGGTGGCCTGACTGGCTTCCACAATCGCACACCATTAGCAACTGGCAGTGTTTCAGACACTCCCTCAGAGACAGGGATAGAGCACAGCATGACTAATCCATGCCTGTTATGTGCCACTCCCCCCTTGAGCAGATCAGTGCCCCCAGTTCCACTCCCAAGGTTAGTTTTGAGTGTGGGGGAATATAGAGTAATCAAAAAAAGTTGTCTCTAGAGCACCAATATGCCTATGGTTAGTGCTAGGTTTCTGGTGCGTGGCAGAGTAGGCTAATGAATCTGATGAAGCTAATGCAATGGAATGCAAAAATCTCTCTAAGGCTGAGGAATAGGAAGCATGCCAATTGCCAGTGTTATCTCATCGGTAGCCAAAATGAAACATTTGCTGTCTCGGGCAGGTTTTCAGATTCCTGCTAACGCATGTTTTAGTAATGGAATAAAAAAAGAGGGATTGTTTCCCAGTTCTGCCCCTTTGTGCTGTGCAGACTCTGCTGTTACTGATGAATTCTGCAATTCCTTAAAGTCAGCAGGGTGAAAACAACACTGCTTTAAAGGGATGAATAAATATGTTTATAATAATCAATAGAACCCAAAAGTGCTATGTACAAAACACCAGGCAGTTGAGGAACTGCCAGTCTCTGACAGAAATAATAGGTGTGAGAGGGTGGATTATGGATGAGGAGAGGCTTGTTTAGAACTCATGGGATGAGAATGGATGGATGAAGAAAGAAAACAGCAGGACAGCACATTTTGAAAGGTGAAGGCAAATAGACATGTGTAAGAGCTTTAGATGAAATTCCCTTCAGAGCGGGGCTTTTTTCTTGATAGTACTCAGGGGTACTGAGTACCGGCAGTTTTTTTTCTCCAGCGATGTGGCCCCGGCTCCTGCCGCTGCTGGTCCCTGGCCAAGTATAGGCACTTTTTTTAAAAAAACAAAAAAAGCCCTGCTTCGGAGTCATTTCTTTGGCCCTGTGTACACTAAGGAAATTATCTACAAATGTCCTGCTGTTGTCAACAACAGCGCAGCTGCCCTGGTCCTAGGCAACAGTGGGAGCCCCGGTTTGAACAGCGCACCAACCACAGCAGCAATTTTAACATTATCATTTAACCCTGCTTAGCGGGGAATTAACAAAGTGTCGTTACTTCTAGCGGTACCTGCCAGCCATCTCTACACTAGGGCTTCCAATGTTGCTAATACCACCAGAATTGATCTAATGTTCACTATTTGGTAAATTTTCAGAATGTGGCTTTGGTATAAATAGAGTCTTTGAGTCACTGCCATTTTACTCCTGCAGAGAAGCAGTTTCTGTTGTTCTTTCAGAAAAATCATGTCATCGTTGCAGAACAGATTAGCCATAAGGAACAAAACCACATCCGAAGTAAAGAAGCAAAATCCAGTAGGCAGGATGAGTGGTTCCAGAGTCTACGTTCTTAGACTTCCAAAGAGCCGGAGGTATAAAATCCTGGCAGGGATTTAAGATGAAATCATAAAAAACAAGGTATGGGCTGTTCTAATCAGATCTTTCCTGTGGTAATTTTTAAAAGATTTTGCGTATCCTTGGCCAAAGTTTTCCCCAGGCTACCTGGTGTTGTTCAGCACACTGTACTCTATTTCTTCTCTGCACCTCTGCAGCGGCTACATTTCACTGGTACTGTTAGAAGTCTCCATAGTATTTTTTGAACTTAACTGCAAAACAAATTAACTGGCCCATCTCCCCATTCCCACAACTGGTTATCTCCTTTGTGGAAAGGCTAGGGGATGATTCTTTGGAGTAAACCAAAGCACTGTTAATTTACTTTTAAAAAAGCAGGGTGGAGGGTGTGGGAGGTAAGAGAAAAATCTGAGCAGCTCAGAGCTGCTCTCTGTAGGATAGCTGGAACCCAGCCGCCTGGGCTGAGGTCTGAGCATAGTTCCTAGCTCCATCCAAAAAAATACACACAAAATTTTTTTTTCCAAATAAACTTGAAGTCCTGAATCACTGTAACCCGTGGAGGGTTGGGTGTGAATTTTAGCACTTAAATAGTGGTCCTTCACAAACATTCACAATATCCCTGACTCTGAACCTCAGCCTTTCTAGGAGCTCCGCAGATATCATGTTGAGCATGAACAGGAATTGTTTGCTTTTGTTTTCTAAATTAACACCATCTTTAATCTCCCACAGTGCTGTACCTTCTTTCTAAGGCAGTTGCTATTGAAACACCCTGATCAGCAAGTTAGAGATGACATAGCAAATGGGCAGAGCTCAGGTGGGAAAATAAATATATCTTTTGCATTTTTAAAAAACCAACCTTCCTTTAAAAAATAAGGAGTTCCTCAGATCTCAGAACACAAGACAAGTATTTCCAAATTGAGTAACTTGCGATGCAAATTTACTGCCATAAGAGGGAGCTCTTATTGTATTATTACTGGGTTCACATATGATTACCATGGATGAGACCCAGCTGCATACATTCATTTTTGTTCTATAAAAATATTATTTTAGCGTTCGCTGTATTCCTCCCCTTTCTGTGCCTTAGGCCTACCCCACATGTGAAATAAAGGTTTGTGACAGACTGAGAGCCTCTGAAGGCCCTTCAAGTCTTCTCTTGGTGAAATAGCTTCAGTAGCCTAACAGCTGTTTCTCTTCCTAAAGTGCCTTATCTTTGATCGGGGGAATTTCTAGGCAAGAGAGAAGAATTCAGCCTCAGTGCCCATTTAATCCTTAGTCACGGAGTGTAATTCAATGAGACTTTACTAACATGGCATTCCCTACTGAATTTGCCATTGACAGCTCTCCACGGGCACCAGACTAAGATCCCAATTCATTCATTGACTTATAGACTTTAAGGTCAGAAGGGACCATCTTGATCATCTAGTCTGATTTCCTGCATATTGCAGGCTACAGGACCTCACCACCCACTTCTGTAATAGACCCATAACTCTGGCTGAGTTACTGAAATCCTCAAATCATGATTTCAAGACTTCAAGATACAGAATGTTCACCATTTACACTATGTTAAAATCTGCAAGTGACCCAGGCTCCATGATGCAGAGGAAGAAAAAAAAAACCCTCCAAGGTCTCTGCCAAGAGAAAATTCCTTCCTGACCCCAAATATGGCAATCCCTGAGCATGCAGGCAAGACCCACCAGCCAGACACCTGGGAAAGAATTCTCTGTAGTAACTCTGAGCCCTCTGTGATAGTGATCCCCAAGGGGCAACCTTGAAAACTGTCAGAATGTCCTGCCCTACTCTTCAGCTTGGGATGTCCCTCACAATGCCTCACTAGCTCAATGGCATGCAGAGTACCACATGCGACTAGAACACAAATGTTAACCTGGGTTTGTGATGCGGTCAGCAAGCCATCTACAGGCAGACACGCACCCAACTGAGTTATATGAATCCCTTGCCTAGCAGCCACTGTTTGCTCGTACAAGCAGATTCTTAAACACAGACTGGAAAACATTCCTTGACTGGGACTCCCCTCCCCAGTTCAAAGTTCTTTGTCTTTCAGCCATTTTTTTCAGGTGTGGAGTTGGGTGGGAGTGAAGCCAAGGGATGTCATGCTCCCCCTTTTATAGTCTGTTTCACAGTCCATCCATGTGATGTAGCAGCTGCTTCCCATTGGTCAAACAACCCTATTGCGAACATGTGTCCAACAGCAAAGCCTTCACTGCAAAAAATCCTTGGTAATGGAGTCTTTTCTTGATGGGCAGTTAACACATCTGGCCATGTCAGTATTGTACCAGAATAGCTGATTTAGGCATTTCCCATTTCACATGTTCTAGTAGCACGTGCAATACTATTTTATAACTTCATATACTATAGTAGTATATAATATCCAGCAGGATATTA
The DNA here is from genome assembly GCA_007922175.1 of Pelusios castaneus. Lineage (NCBI taxonomy): Eukaryota > Metazoa > Chordata > Testudines > Pelomedusidae > Pelusios > Pelusios castaneus. The sequence continues at coordinate 382,509 of ML686024.1, read as the reverse complement.
ATGTTTAGCAGATCAAGACTTTTAAAATAATATCAAACAAAGCATACTTTTTGCAGAACATATAATTATATGACACTGGAAAATATGGGATTTTGGGGGTGTTGTTTTCAGACATAGGGTGTCACACTCTCCTCATCTAGTGTTCCATCATCAGCCACTGGAGATATTTGCTGCTAGCAGTCGTAGATGGCTATATGTCATTTTTAGCTGCCCCATCCCTTCCATAAACCTACCACATTCAGTCTTGAAACCAGTTAGGCTTTTTGCCACTACTATTTCCCTTGGAAGGCTGCTCTAGAATTTCACTCCCCTGATAGTTAAAAAGGTTCATCTAATTTCAAGCCAGAGAAGCCACCACACAACTGCCCGACTCAACAAGTTTGATCACAGTTCACTAATAAACTGAACCAAGTCAGAATGTATTGACTTTGTGTGCACAAGCGAGCAATGTTGGTTCCCTGTGACAGAGAGAATAAAGGGATTACCCATTAAAAAACCCTCCCTTAACTCAAGCGGTAGAGAGCTGATGATAAAAGTCCAGGGATTAGTTCCAAGTGTTCATGTGTCTAAAGCATAATGCAAAGGTTTTAAATAATCACTTGAGCCATCTAATTGTTAATCTTCACCATAAAAAAACCTGTTTTCCTGCTCCCAGCTTAGTCTCATTTTAAGAGGTTAGATTTCTCAAAGCACATATTATCTTGTTCATTGTCAACTTTCCTGGCATTGCTTTTATTCTGCATTTGATTCTTCATAAAAATTTACTTTGAAAACATAAGAAAGAAATCATCCAAAGCACTTCATTAAAATGAGCTAAACCTGATTAATGTATCATGCATTTATTCGGTTACCATTTCTAGTTAAAATAAAAACCCACCACATTAAGTGACTGAACATATTTAAAAGTTTCTATGGCAAACTTAACTCTGGCTTCTTAACCTTAACTATCCTCCCACACCTAACTTTCAAATATCTTAGGCTTGGCACAACTTAAATAATTTGACTCATTTCCTAATGGGAATGAATAGACAGTTAAGTTTTAAGTAAAGTCTTAAAAACCAACACGTTAGAGTCAGGATGTCTAATTAAGATACACAGGAGCACCCTGCTGCATGGCACAATGGACAAGATAAACCTAGAATGTAAAGATCAAGTTATAAATGAACAGCACATGAACAAAGCATGATGCCATACAGGGATTCATTTCAAGCCAATCCCAATACATGGATGCAGTGTATAATAAATGCAGTCATGTGTAACTGTATATGAAGGAAGAGGTTTTTTGTTTAACTTTGTATGTGGGACACATTGTACACTCTCCTGCTATGCTTAAGTCTGATCAAGTCAGCTTCGTTAATTGCCAAATAAAAATACCCAAGTGATGAACTATGGAGTCAAACTGAGCTTTTGGGAGGTCAAGTGGAAAACTGTCTTACAGGGAATCCCATCAAATGTGTGCCAGAGACCCCTGCAGCCCCAAGCAAAATGTACATACATCCTTATGGAGATACACACGCATTTCTTTTGGAGAGAGTCTTGAACTCATTTGCATCAAGTCATAGCCTACAGAGCACTTGGCTACAGCAGAAATTTCTAGGATCTTTGGGGCAGATCCTCAGGTGGCATAAATTGCAGCAGCCCTACTGACAATTTATACTGTAGTCTCAGGCAGGCATTACACCTTCAGGAGCCTTAGGGAAGAACAGCTGCTGGGCTGTGTCCTTGCAGATGCCCAGCATGTGACTCTTCCTTTGAACGCCTACTCCTCCTGGTCAGCCAGCCAGCTCTATGCCTTGCTCTGTAGAAGTATTCATTTTTCCAAGGAAACAAAACAGCTTGAGAGAAAACTGAAGGAAAATACTATTCTTTTTCAATCTTAAAAAAAAATGACCCAAAATAGCATGTTTAAATGAGGAGCAGTTTAAATGTTTAAAGAAGCAGTTGCCCTCCTCTTCCTTTGCCAGGAGACAGCAAGGAACTGTAACAGTCAGGGTGCTCTTCACTTCCTGGGATAACTGAAGCAGTGGGGTACAGCTACAGTTCCAGGAAAGCTCAGGAAGGAGAAATGAGGCTCTTGGGCTCTATCCCTATAGCATCCATCATCAGCACATCTGAGCACTAACAGAATGAAACAAATTCTTCCCTGGGAGACCTATTGAGCTCTAGCTTGGGAGGTTTCCTTCATGGCCCAAGAGAGCTTGTGCATATTAAGGAGGAGCCGCAGTATAAGAATTCACCCAGTAGGATGCTTTCTAATGAGAAGTTTTCATACAGAAAACGCTATAATTCAGGCATTTCCTTGCAAGTTTTCCACATGAGCTTTCTGCCTATTACATTCTCTACATATAAAACCCTCATACAAGAAGTGTTCTACACAGAATCTTTTCCGTATGAGTCTGATTCTTCACAAGAGCATTTCATAAACACTGTTTCCCCACACAGATTATCTACAGTCAAGTCCCTTGCCTATGGGTTTCTTTTCAGTTACCAGGAGATCTGGGGAATGATCTGAGTGGTTTTCATAACTCCTCAGTCCTCACTCTCCTGGTCCTTAGGGGGTTCATCATCTTCATTGCTGGAGTTTATAAATTCTTCAAAAGGGAGAGAAGGGAAATTTTAGGCCAAAAGGAGTCTCTCACAAAGGTAGAGGTGATGGATGTCAATATCAGGCTTACAATGGAAACTGTCGTACTGACTACAGTGAAGTAACTATGGCATTGCTACCACTAACGGATAACAGAGAGTGGTTTGCAGCTGAATACAGCTCCCTGACCACAGACTCTCTACCCCACACCAAGACTTCTATTCATTTAGGCCCTAATGCAGAAGAGCATTTAGCATGTGTTTCAGTATATCTATGGTGTGATTCAGGGCAGCTCTTCATCCTGTGCTTAATCATATGTTTAAACATATACTTAAGTTTTGTTCTGAATCAGAGCCTTAAGGAAGCTAACATCTTCTGAAAGGGCATTAAGTGAAATTTAAAGGGGTCTCTCCGTGTAGTTATGTCATTTCATACAGACAGCAATATTAGCAATAAAAGTGGGTTTAAAAAACAAAACAAAACTTATCACAGCCTTTCACATGTAATAAAATGGGGTTTTATATAATTTTCTTGGGTTACATTTATGATTTATTCCTCCTACGACTATGCCCTACTCCCTGGCTTCTTTTTGTTTGTTTGAATTTTGCCCGACTGGCTACCTGTATTGACATCTTTCTGACAATAATTGTTAGTCAAATAAAAGAGATAGTAGTATATTATACTAGAGCTCACTTTCCTTTGAATGTTTTCATTCTTAGGAGGTTCTCAGTTGCTCCATGGATGAGATAAGCTAGTGACAAGAATAAGAATAACAGGAAATGCCAAGAGAAGAGAAAGGAAGTATTTGATGGCGCCCTTTGTTTGTTCCCTGCTCCTTCTCATTTGTCCTAAAATTATGTAACTAGGTTCTTTTCTGAGAGACAAATGATACAACTGAGTGGCATGCTCAGCTGTTAATCAGAACGCAGTATTTTAAAAAGGTATAGTTACTCTTAATCCTCCCTATTTCTTTCAATGGAAACCACTGTGCAGTCTGTAGAGACAATTTAATGCCCACAAACAACATATCATTTATAAAAGAATTTTGAGTATACATTTTCTGCAAAGCTTTCCCCCTTGCTCTACAATACAAGTCAATTGTTAATAGGCAATGAATTCAAGAGTCTCCAAATGGAAAGTTCTAAGTGCTAAGAGCTCAGAAATTTCTTTGTCATATTACACTAACTCAATGTGACTCCCTACTTTCAATGAACAATAAACACCATTAAAAAGTCAGCATTTCCTGACCATAGGTTACTATATTGTTTTATCTGAGCTAATTTCAGGGTCATTTCTAATTCCAAGTATAGAGAAATTTTACAGCATATCCGATAAGACTGTATGCAGATTTGGCAAATAGTGAGTTTTGTATGACGTACATGTTCATAGTCACATATCCATGTGCCCCAAAGCTGATTTTGCAAGATTCAGTCAGCATTTGTTTCACAAAACCCAAAAAGGTCTATTGAAATCTGAATCTCATTTCATCCAAATAAAGTGACAATCCAGTGACATTGGGTTACATGATTATGTCCATCTCCAAACACACACATATTTAATAGATATACAATAATACATTACAATTTACATACAATAAGGGAAACAGTAGTATAAGGATATACAAAACAGCAATATAAGTATATACAATACAGTTACATTAATGTTGAGGAAGTACTTTTAACTTTTGAAATATCTGGACTTTTGGAGAGCATGATTTCTCAAACTTAATATGGCATTAATTCTTGTTTTTGTATTTTGCAACTTTCAGTGCCTCAACAGAATATTAATATACACAAATCAAATATAATTGGGAAACCTTCTCAAGCTCAGATCACATTTGACTGAGATGAACATTGAATAAATATAATCCAGGGATTAATCAGCTAAAGCCATATGTTAACCAGAAAGAAAGAAAGAAAGAAAAAGAAAGAAAGGAAATACTATCTCATTAAATATTAAGAGTCATGTTGCATGTACTTCCAGGATCTAGTTACGCTTTCTTCAAAACACAATCTTTTTAAATTTAAAACTTGGATATGTGCAAAGTCTAATACTCCATCATATTAAAACTGTAATATCACAAATTAAACACCATTAGTCACCAAAAAGGAGAGACACAAACCTAAGTAATAGCAAGCAGAAAAATTAATTGGAATTCTATAAATTGTTCATGCTTCAAACACTAGTCTGACATTTACATAAATAATTGTTTAGGTTCATGATTGTGCATTACTAATTTACACCTTGAGTGGAGCAAACAGAGATAAGAAAGCAATCCTTTCATTTCCCAGACCATAATTTTAAGGAAGAAATAAAGCACGCAAGCAATTTTATCCTCCTAAGAAAACCAACCCCAGACATTTAAAAAAAAAAGAAACAACAACAACAGAATTCAAATCCTTATTGCTTAGCAAATATGAAATAAATTATTAGCCACATGGAACAAGTATATAGATCCATGCCAAATATACATGGAATATTTTGTGGTCGGTTCTCTACATAATGTATACACACTGCTGTAAAGTGAGTCATGGCTGTATAGTTCCAGTCCTTTCTTTCTCTGATTCATACCACTTAATATTGCTGAGATAAATTAATCCTGCCTGTCCCAAGATCTTTGACAGTTAACCTTCTGATGCTTTTCCATCCATATGCAGACTGTGGAGATGTGCATACCACTTACCCCATCACACTAGTAAGAAAAAAAGATACCTGTGGTACCTAGGCACTAGCGAGGGGGGACCACTGGATACTAAGTACTCTGTCAAGTGAAGTGTGAAGTGGCTATGGATTTTCTCCAGGTAGCCCTGGAGATGTGGCAGACTCTCTGGCAGATGCGAAGTTACAATTTATAAACATGCTGACCTATCTATAGCTCTACCACCTGCAGTATAGCACTAATATCCCACTGCTAACATTACATTACACAGTGTGACCACTAACCCAGCGGGTGCAGAGAGAGCTGCTGTGTATTAATCAAAGGCCTCATGGAGAACAAAATCAGCAGTGCTCTCAAGAAATAAAAGAGAGTGCTCAGACACCATAAGGGACAAACTCTCCCACCTCATTGTTATCATGCTCTTTCCTCTGTATGTCAGCCTCAGAAAAAGCTTGCTCTAATTGGTGATGAGGATGATACTGATCAGGACATGATTATTTTGTTTGTACAAATCTGATCTAACTCTGCTAATACAAATGAGGCAGAAGATCTGGTGAAAGAGCCATTGTAACACATTAGGAAAAATCATGAAGGGGAACAAGGTTAATCGGAAAAGGCTGAAAGGCTCTGATGCAGGGATAATCACTCAGATGGCTATTAATAAATCCCTTTGATAAAAAATAATTGTGTGCCATTGCCTATGCCTTCCTACACATGCTAACAAGATTAATGAGGCAGATACCACAATATATGACTATCACTAGCTTTGAGGAGGACAAAACTGCCACTTCTAATGTGTAATTACTATTGATGCGAGCTGGATTTCAATATTATTTCAGTTTATAAAATCATCAAATGACATGCACCTTGGCTCAGCCTCTTTCCTCCTCACAGTGCAAGGCAGTGGAATTACCTGACCTCAGAGTTGAATAAATGTGCGTATCTTTGTCTTCATGTCTGGGGATGGCACATGCACAGAGAGAGAGAGAGAAGGTAAAGGCAGCAAGGGACATCTATGAGCAAGACAGAAACCCTGGAATTCCTGCTTCTGTGAAAGACAACTCTTAACAGCCTACTTCTCAGGAATAGGTTACATAAACAGGCCTGAAGACACATCAAATCAAACTGCATTTCTAGTGCACCTTCCATGCCATGTATTCCAAGGCACCTGTGAAAATTACATAAATTAATAGTTGTGAGTGGGTTCAAATAGGGATTGTGCCGACAGCCACATCAGCTATGTTTTAGATGATGAATGAACGATCAGCTACTTGCTACATGATCAGCTGGAAATCTTGATGCTTAACCCAACAGTGAAGCAATCATATGACACTGTTCCCAACAGCTATACACTCAATGGACAAGAATATCACCATTAAGCAAAACCAGCGATGCACACAGAGGAGTATGTGGAACCAGCACTTGAAAATAGCTGGTAGGCATCCATACAGGCATCATCTTGTTCTCCAGAATCTCAGCTTTCATTTTAAAAAGTAAGTCTCTAGTTGTTGTGGTTGGAAAGAAGATACTAGGTTCATATTTTTGAGGTAACTGATGCAGAATCTTCAGAGAACCTGGAAGAATAGCTCTGAGGGATGTGAATCACCCCCCATGCATTGCGGCGTTAATCCAGATGGCCAGTGATGATAATTGAAATGCCAGCATTGTGAACAATTTCATTCCTCTTCTAAGAAAAGAAAAGGCAGAACCCTAATTTGCATAATTTGCTGAGTGTGATGTCTTGTTTTCGTGACACAGGTAGGTGGTGTTTGAAAGACGCTACTTATTTTTTTTCCCAGCCAATCAAGAATGAGCCAAGTCTAAACAGCCTAGCAGGAAACAGTCAAACCCCACTGCGATGGACCAACCTCAAGAAGCCCAGGAGAGCCCACAGAGAAGGCACAATCATATTTTGACCATCTTGACAATCTACTATGAGTGGTGTCTCATTTTGGCCAGTCACATGGGTGGAGCTCATTTCACAGAAGGATTTTGGAAGAGTACCACTACCTTTTCTCCCTCAAGTCCCCACCATACATGAACCCTCAGTAGGACATGTGCTATAAATGTTATGACCCTGGTGTGGCAGAGTTGTGAATAATGTAGGCAAATGTAACAGGTAATCTGAGCTAAGATCAAATGTGGATCAAACTATCCCTGTGCTTCAAGTTCAAATAAGAGAAGGAAGCAGAGCTTCTTGCAGCCAAAATTCATTAGACTATGAAAAATAGATAGAAATAGAAATAGACGTCTTGCAGTCAGGGTTTCCAGTTCTCCCAGGTTGCATCCAGCCCAGAACAGGAGTCTCTTCAGAGCCTGCTCCTGCTATTGTCCCTTGAGATGCAGTAGTTCACTACAGTGCAGTGCCGCAAGGTGCCCTACTCATTGCTGGAGCACCTCCTTTTGGCCACATCTGGAGATTAGGTCTTCCAGCCTGACACTCTTTTCTTGTGACAGGCTAAAGAACCTTTCATCTTGCTCTCTCACTCTGTGGGCCCCTCTCCTGCTCTTCAGGAGTTGCCATCTCTCATCTTTGTGACTTAGTCTTCTGACAATAGTTCTTCTCTTCTGGGATCCTATCAAAGTCTTCTATACTGTCCCAGACAGTCCTTAAGTCCACTGCCCTTGCTGAGCTACACTCTTAGCAAGTGGAAATAATGGTCCCAGGCAATCTTAAGCTCCCTTCCAGCTAGTGCCACTCAGTTGGTGGCTGGTGAGGAAACCCAAGCCCATCCTCTACTCTGGGTTCCAGTCCAGTGGCCCTGTCTCCAGCAGTTAAGGTCTGTACTAGCATGAACCTTCCTGCCACCACCTGGATTGCCTATGCCAGACTCACACTTGCCATTCTTCCCTATCGGCAAATCCTAATGGATCTTTCCCTATCAGCAAACCCTTCTTCCTGAGTCCAGCTGGCTCTCTCCCTTGTCCCAGCGTAAGGGGTTGCAATCCTCCTTTCTGCAACCCCTTTTGCTACCAGTTCCCTGGCTTTATAGAAGCCCTGTCTGTTCCAGCTTCCCTTAATTAGGGCTGTCCTCTCAGTTTAATAGGTTAATTGGCCCATCTACCCTACATTAGCCTCTCATGGTATATGTGGGGAGCCCACTCTATCACATAGAGCCTGCCCTATTTTCCTCAGTCGGGTCCTATAAGACTATAAGTTAGAAGGGACCATTATGACCATCTAGCCTGACCTTCACAACACAGGCCACAGAACTTCATCCACCCACTCCTGTAATAGACCCCTAACCTAAGACCAGTTACTGAAGTCTTCAAATAATGATTTAAAAACTTAAATGTACAGAGAATCCACCAGGAAGTGACCCAGGCCCCATGCTGGAGACAGGCCCCCCACATACCCCCTGGGCCAATGCCAGTCTGCCCTGGGAGAAAATTCCTTCCTGACCCAAATATGGCAATCAGTTAAAGTTGTTAAACCTTGAGCATGTGGCCAAGACTCACCACCAAGACACCCAAAAAGAATTCTCTTTAGTAATTCAAAAAACAAGCCCATCTGGCATCCTGTCACAGGCCATTGGGCATATTTACTGCTAGTAGGCAAAGATCAGTCAATTGCCAAATCAGGCTGTCCCATCATACTATCCGCTACATAAACTTACCAAGTTCAGGCTTCAAGCCAATAGGTTTCTGGCCCCCACTAGTCTCCTTGGAAGGCTGTTCCATAACTTTACTCCCCTGATGGTTAGAAACCTTCACCTGATTTCAAGTCTAAAACTTTCTGATGGCCACTTTATATCCATTTATTCTTGTGTCCACACTGGTGGTGAACTTAAATACTTATCCCTCTGATATATTCATAAAGAGCTATCATATGTCCTCTCAGCCTTCTTTTGATTAGACTAGGAACCTTGCAGGTGGCCCATACCTGGCTCCAGGCTCCCCACCACCACCACTGGGGGACCCTGTGGGGGGCCCGTTCCTAGTCCCAGGTTCCCCCCCATGCCATGGAACCCTGCTGCAGATACCTTGGCCCAGCTTCTCTCACACCACCCCACCAGAAGGCCACACATTGCAGCTTTCAAAACACTTGGTTCTTATCTTTCGGTTGCTGACCCCTGTGTTAGACTAAAGAAGCAAAACTCTTTGAGTCTCTTCTCATAAAACAGGTTTTCCATTTCTTGGATCATCCTAGTAGCCCTTCTCTATACCTATTCCAGTTTGAATTCATCTTTCTTAAATATGGGAGACCAGAACTGCACACAATATTTAAGATGAAGTCAGACCAAGGCTTTGTATAATGATACTAACACCTTCCTATCGCTACTGGAAATATCTCGCCTGATGCATCTTAGGACCACATTAGCTTTGTTCATAGCCACATCTCATTGACAGCTCATAGTCACCTTGTGATTAAACAATACATCCAGGTCTTTCTCTTCCTCGGTCACTTCCAACTGAGACATCTCCAACTTATAGGAAAAATTCTTATTATTAGTCCTTAAATGCATGACCTTGCACTTTTCACTATTAAATTTCATTCTATTCCCATTACTCCAGTTAGCAAGTATTGGCAATACCTCCCAACTTTGTGTCATCCCCAAACTTTATTAGCACACTCCCACTTTTTGCACCAAGCTCAGTAATAAAAATGTAAAATAAAATTGGTTCCAAGACCAGTCCCTGAAGAACTCCACTACTAACCTCCCTCCAGTCTGACAGTTCAACTTTAACTGGTTCCTTATCCACCTAACAATGTTCATATTAACCCCATCTTTTCCAATTTAACTAATAATTCCACATGTGAAACTGCATCAAATGCCTCACAGAAATCTAGGTAAATCAAATCCATTGCGTTCCCTTTGTCTAAAAAATCTGTTTTCATCTCAAAAAAGTAGATCGGATTGGTCTGACATAATTTACCTTTTGTAAAACCATGTTGCATTTTGTCCCAATTACCATTAACCTTGAGGTCCTTAACTACTTTCTCTTTCAAAAGCTTTTCCAATACCTTGCAATCACCATGCACATCCTCAGCTCAGAGAAGAAAAAGAAAAGGCAGAGAATTAATCTTCTCCCTGCCATCATCTGGAGAGGGACTTGCATACTGTAACCAGGCCAGATCCTGAAAGGCAGTGAGTAGTGATTTCAATCTCAGTTTCAGGTGTTCAGCAGCTCTCAGGGATTGGGCCATACTGTGTTTTCTTTTTAAAAATATTACTACTAAGCAGCACGAATGTCTACAAGAGAAACCATGGGGTGTTTACTTATGTACTTGTACTACATAACTGAAAGAGACCTGAGTCTATTGCTTGCTTCCATTTCTGAAGCTCTACTCCAGTGGTTTCCAGTGGGGGGAGAGGCCAGCAGGGGGAGGTGGGGTGTTGGGGAAAGGGAGCACCATGAGCAGTGCAAGCTGCCAGGGGGGAGGAGGTGTCAAGGGAAAGAGGGGACGTGAGCTACCTGTGGATGCTGGGGAAAATGGGGTGGTGAGAGCTGCCTGGGGGTGCCTGGAGGGATTGGAGAGTTGTGGGGAAAAGGGGGCACTGCAGGTGGCACAAACTCCCTGGGGGTGCCAGGGGAAGGGGGTGTCAGGAGAAAGGGGGCACTGTGCATAGCACAAGATGCCTGGGGGTGCTGGGGGCAAGGGTTGTTGGGTTCTGTGAAATGCTGGGGGGGGGCATTTATCTGAGGTGGGCTGGGAAGCTGTGGTGCCCCAAGGCAGGTGGACTCCATGGTTGGCACAAGGTGGTGTGGGGCAGGGGAGAGCAACCGGCACCATGAAATGCTGGGGAGGGGGACGCCGGGAATCGCAGGTGCGGTGCCAGAGGGGCGGAGGGAACTGTTCCCCTGCTTTTCCATGCTCCCCAGGCTCTATCCCTGCCCTCATGCTCCCCAGGCTCCCCCTTGCCACCTCACATAGACACCCCTGCCTTCCCTTCCCCTTTCCTGTCTTGCCACCCCTGCCCAGTTCCCCACTTCCCCCTGCCCTGCTCCCCACATGGCCATCCTTGCCCTCTTTTGCCACCCCTGCCATGTTCTGCTCCCCACAATTTCTCCTGCCACCCCCACATAGCCATCTCTGATATCCCCTCCCTTCTCTTGCCACCACTGCCTGCTACCCAATGCTCTTTAGTCTTCCCTACCAGACCACATAGCAGCCTTTCCCAACCAGTGTGCCATGGCTCATGAATAATCATGAGTTAATAATGGTGGTGTGCCTCAAAATAATTAAAGGTATCAAGGTGTGCCCTGGAAGAGAAAAGGTTGTGAACCACTGCTCTACTCTTTCAATTGCCCTAGATTGGCTTCAAACACCACACTTTCAAATCGCTGCCAATGGGACAGATTCTGAAGTCTTTACTCATGCAAAATTCCTGTCACTGGAAATTTTGCCCCAGTGAGGATTTCAAGCTCCAATAGTTATGTATGCAATGTAATTCTTTGCAATACTAAAGCACTTTCTAGCTGAGCGTCTCCAAGCACTTTATAAACATTAATGAATTTAGCGTTAGAGCACTCACTAGGAAAATATATCCCATTTACCAGTAAGTGCACTGAAGTAAAGATGAGAGAAGCAACTTGCTTCTCACAAGTCAGTGGAAGATGAAGAAAAGGAGCCGTAGTATCCTAACCCCGTCCAATGCTTCAGTTATTAGACAAGGCATTCCTCTGTTGAACGTGCATGGAAGACAATAAAGGACCGAAAGATGCGCATCTGAGAGGCATAGCATTGATCAGGTTAAGATGGTCATTTGATATTTCTCCTTTATCAAGAGGGTTACATACATTGATGAAGGCAAAAAAAATATTGCAGCATGAAACTGGGTACTCCCAAAACTCTAGTGTACATACTTATGTCAAAAATGGACATGACTTGTGCCTGCATTTCATAGGCTACTGTTGGGTATCCATCAAAGGGCTTTCCTTCATGTTTAAATAATGAGATGTAATGTAATGCTGACAGGTGCTTTCCACAGTGAAAAATGATCAGAGCAGAAAGTGTTTGGATTGGATTGTTGCAGAGTGTGTGTCTCCCCTTCCCTGGAGTTCAAATCCTGAAGTTGCTGTCTAGCATGCAAATGTGAACTTGATACAGCTTCAATGACTGTTCACTTTACTGCGCAACAGTATGGGGATGAATAACTGGGCACTGAAAGAAGGAAAATAATCTACCTATAATTGGTGTATGCATAGTATTACGGCTACAGTGTTTGTGGCCAAAAAAAATCATGGGAAGGAAAAAGAAATGTACATTACAGGTCATCATGGAAAATGGTTAGTATGAAGAAACCACCATTTCATTTTTGAAATATTGTACCAGTTTTGCCAGATATTTGTAAAAATGTGTCTTGTGTCTCTACAAGTACACCACTTTATATGTGGCAATACATGTTTTATTCTTTTGTGTTGGGAACCATTATTAAATCACTTGCGAAAAGCCAAGTAATATTAAGGTCTTCGTTGCATTAAAAAAATAGTAGTATATAATTAAAGAGGGCACTCTGCTCTCCTCAGACAGTACTTAAGAACTACAAGCATAAAACATTGTTTGTAAAAATCCCAACAACAAATTCAATTATTCAACATGCTTTTTCTTGCAGCTGGAATGGAGATTGATGGACAAGTGGAAAGTGACTCAGAGAGCGAAGGTAGAGTGGAGATTAATAGCTGTTTTCTTATTTGGACATACACGATGAGAGGTTTTTTTCCTCCAGAGGTTTATTTTGTGATTTGTCTTGCTACACAATGGTAATGGTCTAATAAGGTATGCATTGTTATATGCAGTGTTGTTGCAGCCCTATTGGTCCCAGGACATTAGCGAAACAAGTTGGATGAGGTAATATCTTTTATTGGATTGTAAGCTTCTCTCTCTCACCAACAGAAGATGGTCCAGTAAAAGATATCTGCGCACCCACCTTGTCTCTTTACTAGCATAGGAATGTAGATTTCCTCCTTGGTTAGCTGACTGTCATTATAGTTGTGTTATTTGTTTTTTGTGGAGGAGAATACTCCTAAACCTGGTTCCTCCCTTTTCTGTGTGTCACTATGAGGGGATGGAACCCAGAATGAAGCTTTCCTTCAGTAAAGGCACTATGTTCCATGCGTGGTGTGATGGGAGTGAATTTATAGGATAATGAAAACATCTATCAACTGTCACCTTTTACTGCTTTTTATGTATTTCTTGTCACCACAATAAGGGTGAGTCTTTGTTACTTATGATGATGAGGACAGAGAGGTAAAGCCAAAATAGATATAGGACAGACAAGCAACCAAATCACAAAAATTAGGAAAAGCCATAGACAGGATTTAAACATTTTTTAAAAACACACAAAACATACTAAATAAAAAGATATTGATAAGGACTAGGATTTCTGAGGTAGTGGATGATTTGGGGGAATAGATGGACCCTTTAGATCACAGTTCAAATACAGCTTAGATAAACAGTGACTGAAAATCATCTCACAGCCTTTGTGAAATAAATTGGTGCTCTCAGTCTAGTTTCCAGTGGACAAGGAAAACCGCTGGAGCTTGTTGAGTTTTTTCCCATTAGAAGCAAGAAACCTTTTGTGAAGAGCTTTTGGTAGTTTCAAAATTTCCCAGTTTTTCAGCTAAACAAACAAATGAAAAAATCTGTATTTTCTAATGTCAGTAACTTTTTTATTGTTTTTACGCCTTCCTCTCCACTATATATTTTTATTTTTGTTTATATATAAATGCAGCAAAACAGATGATCTCTAGGGTGTGTTTTATTTTAACACTTTGTCTTGTCTCTCGCCCCTTCTCCCAATTTTCCCTTTTGCCACTACAAAACTTTTCAAAGTTTCGAAAAGGAGTTACAGACTTTTCATTTTTCCTTTTGCCATTCTGTAACATTTCTAAAGTTGGAGACAATTTGAAAATCAGGTGGCAAAAGGCAAAAATGAAAAGGCGACTAAAGCCTTGGAGATTGTTTACAATACAATTACAATTACAATACAATCAGTTGCAAAAGGAGGGAGACAAAAATAGAGGGAGGGAGCAAAATTAATAACTTTGGGGAAAATGTTGAGCACACAATCAAGTGTTCCATTTCAAACCCTGTGAAATGGAAAAAATATATAATTTTTCTGTTTTTGAAAAATGATTTTTTTACCAGCTCTAGTATCCACATCACAATTGTCAAAAATTAGCATCTCTGTTGACAACATGAACAGGAAATTAAATGTGCATAGAGACTGGTCTACCTTTTCTTCCTTAAATCACTACTCTCCAGATAATAATTACAGCTTATTGAAGGAACAGAATGTAGTCACTTGCTGCTGCCTGTATTGCATTTGTTCTGCACTGACGTAAGACTTCAGTCTCCAAAGCTAAGAATCAAGCAACTTTCATGCACACTAACTTAGCATGCTGTTGTCTAAGGTATAGCCAGTTGGTTGCTCACACTTGAGATTCAATATTAAAAATATTCTAGAGACCAAATAGCCAAGTCTAGTCAATTTATTGTCTAGAAAGAGAGCAGTATCATACAGAAAGGAAAAAGTTAATATGTTACCAATGCTTTCAGGAAGGGGTTTTCACAGCATGCAGTCCACTTTACACAGAATGACTTCCCAAATATGCATTCAAAACCAGCCATCTGTATTGTGTAGTTGTTCACAAGACAAAAAAAATGCACTTTTAAAATACATATAGGATAAAAATTCACCAATCAGCTTTTACTTCGCCCACCCACTACTGTAATATACCCATAATCTCTGCCTGAGTTACTGAAGTCCTCAAATCATGATTTCAAGACTTTCGAGTTACAAAGGACCACCATTTATGCTAGTTTAAACCTGCAAGTTATCCATGCTACATGCTGCAGAGGAAGGTAAAACCCCCAGGGTTTCTGCCAATCTGACCCCAGGGAAAATTCCTTCCGAGCCTCAAATATGGCCATCAATTAGACCCTGAGCATATGAGCAAGACCCACCAGACACACTCCTGGAAAAGAATCTCTGTAGTAATTCAGAGCCCTCCCCACCTGATGTCTCATCACCAGCCATTAAAGATATTTGCTGATAGCAGTCACAGATCAGTTACATTCTATTGTAATTCCAAAGGGGTAGCCGTGTTAGTCTAGGTCAGTAAAACAAACAAGGAGTCCTGTGGCACTTTTAAAGACTAACAAATTTATTTATCGTGACTCCTTGTTTATTCTACTGTAGGCATCTTATTATACCATCCCCTCCTTAAACTTGTCAAGCTCAGTCTTGAAGCCAGTTATGTGTTTTGCCGCCCCCTGCTTTTCCACAAGCCATAAAAGCATAGGGGGCTGGAGTCTGGAAATGATTTCCAGCTTTCAGCTCTTAGGATCCTTTGATGAACAGGCATGAGTTTCATGATCATTACTCAATATTGTTTGCACCTAACCAAGGCTGAGTGTGGTTCTGAGCCTGTGTTTGATCCAAAGTCTGTGGAGGTCAATGGGAGCTTGTCCATGGACTCCAGTGGGGTTTGGATTAGGCATTCTGTCTGTACTTTTTTGATAAAGGGCAAATCTTTATTGCACCAACATGGAGCGTTTCAAAAAATACTTGCTTTCATCAATTGCAGAGGATGAAGAGAGGGGAAAGGCAACCAGAAAGCAGCGTTCAAAGGAAGTTATCAAGTCAAGTGGACATGAAAGGAAAAAGCACAATAAGGACAGAGAAGAATCTGAGAATGAAGAGCAAGTTGAAGCCCACACGCAAAAAAGAGCCACTAAGAAGAAAAGTCATAAAACAAATGACAGTGATGGGGAAAGTGAAGCAGAGGAAGCAGTAGGTGGAAAGAAAAGGAGAGATAAAAAGACTTCTAGCAAAGACCAAAAAGAGGCAGAAAATAAAGAAAAGCAAACAAACAAGAAAGGGAAGGAGCAGGATAAGAAACGGAAGAAAAACACAGGAGACAGGTACTCTAACAATCCCCAGACAGAAAGCCACATAGTCTGATTTTTATTCAATGTCAGGTTCCTGCTACCAGGAACCAGTGGAATACTGGTAAAGATTACTAAAACAACATGTTACAGCAAGTTATTACTTTTCAAAAATAATTCAACCCTGAGAAACTATATAATTTTTCTGGTTAAAATGTGAGCTAGATTCTTTTCAGGATCTTATTCTATCCCAAATATGATCATAGAATTAAGTATGTAATAGATTCCTAATGTGTAAGAGTTGAAGATAGAGTCCTTTAAGAAAGATAACTTAAGCCAGAGTAGGACACTTTCCTTTGGGTGGACCCATGATAACCGAGAGGCTTAAAATGGATATCAGGTTTTCAAGGCTATTCCAGTGTTAATTTTTCTTTGTTCAATTCCTTTGCTTCTTCACCCATACTTTTTATTTGCGCATGTTGACTGACTATTATGTTTCGCACAGCGATCATATCTGATTAACTGTAAGAACCCTGTTGGCAGTCAAATATGTCATGTGATACTTCTTAAGAAAGTTGAGCCACTCTACAATAATGAAAACAAGAAAAGATCTGCAAGACTGAATTGGAGTTATTGTTGACTACCCAAAGCAACACCCCTTTCCACTAAGTCTTCATTAGTGTCAGCTCATTTGATGCCAACTCATTTGATGCCAGTGAAACTTAGATTAACTGTAAAACAATTGCAGTGCAAAGCAGTATAATTCCACTGAATCTATGCTGATTTACACCAGTTGAGGAGCTGTTCTGGGACAGATTTGGGTCTGATGTCTATATAAATGCTCATACACTTCCACTTAGGCCACCATTTTGAACGGACTTGTATCTTTGGTGAAAGTAACTATTTTTTATAGTTATAGTTATAGTTAGTTTTTTATAGTTATAGTTATATGAAATGTGGCAGGCAATATCTCTCATCTAAGTTATGTGAAACTGGTATTCTGTAACCTGAAACATTTGCCCAAAATGTTCTCCCTGATGTTAACATCTTAACCAACTGGATCATCAGTTTGACAACCCATCACTGCATCAATTTAGGTGATAGCACTTACACATTTGAGGCAGAAAGATGTAAATTCAAGTTTCCTCCCTTGGTTTGGACTCATCACATACAGTATTGACAGTAAAGGACAGCACTGATATGGGGGAATATCATCTGAACTCAATTCTCAACATTGAATTTAAAGATCCTGGAGCATTTCTCAAAGAGAGAACAGAAAATAATGACTGTCCTAGGTAGAGCTGACTGGAAAACAATTTTCCCATCCCATGAAAATTTTACATTTCAAAAAATATCCCATCACAAATTGGGACAAAGTAAAAAATTTCAAAAAAATTAATTAGAGACAACTTTGAATCAGGTCATTCAAAATGTTTTTTTTCTTTTTTTATAATTTCAAAATGATTAATTTTTATTTTTTTAATTATATATTTACTTACCATAAATTAAGTTACACTTCAAAATGAAAAGTTGTTTGGAACCAAGGAATTGGAACTCCTTATTCAGAAAATGTCAAAATAGTGCATTTCAACAATTACAAAACTTTTTTTTCCCCAAAAAAATTTTTTGAAACAGGAAATCTGTCAAAACTGACCCTTTCCTGGAAGTTTTTAATCTGCATTTTCTGAGGAAAAAATAAAAAAGCAAGAACATAAGAATGGGCATTACTGGGTCAGCTCAATGATTCATCTAGCCCAGTATCCTGTCTCCTGACAGTGGCCAATGATAGGTACTTCAGAGGGAATGAATAGAACAGATAATCTTGAAGTGATCCATCCTATCAGCCATTCCCAGTCTCTGGCAAACAACAATCCCTCCCTATCCTGGATAACAGCCATTGTTGGACCTATCTTCCATGAATTTATCTAGTTCTTTTTTTAATCCTGTTACGGTCTTGGCCTTCACAACATTCTCTGGCAAGGAGTTCCACAGGTTGACTGTGCACTGTGTGAAGAAATACTTCCTTTTGTTCATTTTAAACCTGCTGCCCATTAAATATACATTTCATCAAACAATTCCCAGCCAGCTCTAGTCCTGGCCAACATTCCTTCCACTCCCAAACATTGTATGGATACAAAGTTCTGTGTGTTACTGGACAGAACATAACGGCTGCTCCATTCTTGTTCAGTTACTGTCTAAATCATGGGTTTGCAAATTGTTTTAGGATCCCTGAAACATGGAAGGTGCTATATACAACCATATTTTATTACATTGTGTGATTTTTTTTCTGCTTTTACATTTGTGTCTTTACTTTTGTCTTAGCTCTTCCTCCTCCTCTTCTTCCAACTCATCCGATGAAGAGTCTCTGTCGGAGGAAGAACTGGCAAGGCTAAAGGAACAGGTAGAGGAAAAGAAAAAGCTAATATCCACCATAAGGAACAAACCCTGGCGTATGGTGAAGAAATTAGCATTGCTCAGGTAGCCCAGTGCATTCCCAGATATTCACAATAAGAACCACTGAAGCTAGATTTAATAATGCATGTTTAATAATTGTTGACTGCAGGTGACATTTTAGAATTACATTTTGCTGCTGTTCTTTTCATTACAAGAACCCCATCTTGGAAAAAGAACCAGTGGAACTTAGCCAGCATAGTTTGGTTTAAATGTGAAGACCTTAGAGGCAGGAATCTTGTCAGTCTCTGTAACTAGAGAACAGAAGATGAACAAAATCTGTTCAGCTGATAACCCAGGCTGGGATCATTCTGCCCTTTTATTTAAAGACAACTGAGAGAATGACTTTCAGGCTCCTTGTTAAAGTAAACTCTGTGCCCCTCTTTGCTTATTCATGGGTACTGTTATACAGCAATCAGAGCAGCTTGTCTCCATGTTACTTTACACTTCCTGAAGCATTACTGCTTGCAAGTGACTTAGAAAAATACAGTATTGTTTACAGCATAGATAACATTGCCTGCCACCTCATGCTGTATGTGTGAGCAAGGCAGACGTTTACCCTGAACACAAAGAGTAAATTGTTTGGGGAATGAGAGCAGGGAACCAGATTTGTGAGACTGATTGGGAGATCCAGAAATTCAGATCAAGGAAGTAATCACTTGTAAACCACTTGATAATTTGGCTGAGGGAGGGAATGACCCAAAGACCAGAACTGATATCAGTAGAGAGGGTTTTAACTAATCCTAAAGTCCACTTCCAAGAAAAGAATTTCGCTCCTCAAAATAACCATACAAGAAATGCCATAAGCCCACTGGGGAGTGGGGGGGAGGGGGGGCGGGAAAGGCAGGGGAGGAAATAAGTTCAGTGTCTGGTGTTTCCCTAAAGGCTATTCATAGTTCCAGGCAGTGGCCCTTTATTGCCAAAACAGGCAATAGCAGTGGCATCTCCCCTCATCTGCTCCTTTCTTTCACTCTGAAAAGCCAATTTGACCTGCAGACATCTGGCCACTCTCTCATCAGCATTGCGCAATTTGAATCCCACCAATTAGTTATAGAAACCTGGTCCTTCCTTTTGCCCCTTCTGACCTGGGTCCTTGAGGGTGGGGGGACTTCTTCTCTCTGTACCTAAATTTCTTCATCTGTAAAAGATTACTTATCATTCTTTTTCTCCCAGGTAAGTTGGGAGGCTCAGTCTGTTATTTGTAAAGACCTTTTTGATCTTCAGAGTGAGAGGCACTACAGAAAGGTTTAAAGTGTTACATATGATAGTGTCCTAGCAGCAGAAACATTGCCTGGGATCATGTTTGACTGCACACCTACCTCCTTTTATCTTGTCCTCAGAAGAACGGCCAAGAATAACTGAGAGAACGGAACTAAGGGAGCTGGGGGTGATGCTTGAGGCTCATGGCTTGAAGCAGTTCCATTATATACAGGGTTTATAGTTTGGCTCAATGGCTCTCACTTCCCCCACTATAAAAATTGTTCCAGCTCCCCTGACTGATAGTGAAGAAGGACACATCTACCCACTCTTTAATTTATTTAATCAAAACCACTATATTACCTTGGCTGTGCAAGAATGTTTAATGAGTGGGTTGAAGATCATAATAATAATAATACTATTCTATCCAGGGATCTCAGAGTGCTTTACAATCAGGTAACAGATTTATAAATACAGCTGTTGTGAGCTAGGAAAGCATTAATCCCATTTTACATATGGGGAAACTAGAATATAAAAATAAAGCCAATATTTTCAAACATGAGTACCTAAATACAGATCTGGGGGCCTCCTTTTAGGCATCCAAGGCCACAGATTAAGCAAATCCTGGAACAGAATATAGAGGCCAACCCCACAGGTTTATGAGTTAACTACAAGATCATCCATCCATCCATCCATCCTTCCTTCCTGACACCTGCATTATTAAAGAAGTGTAGAAAGAAGAACCAGACTTCTCCCATTAATGGGGAAGGAAAGCTTATAACTTTAATGCTATTGGAAAGGGAACCAGGTGACCTTTGGGCTCTGTGATGAAACTCTGATAGAGGGACATTAAGTTTACCTGTTTCAAAATCACGCAGGAAGTGTTTGACAGAGTTGGGAATAGAATAACCCATCTCCTGACTCTCACTGGCCCTCCTCCCTTGCTAACAGCACAGTTCACAGAAGATGAGAGCTACACTCCTTTACAATGTGCTCAGTACCCAGTGCCATCTTGGTAGATATTCTTTCAGTGTTTTTATATAAAATAAAATCACCTTTTCTTTTTTTTTAAATTAGGGAGGCACAAGCTTTTGTAGAGAAGTTTGAAGGAGCCTTAGGAAAGGGAAAGGGAAAAAAATTCTACGCATATAAGATGATGATGGCAAAGGTAAGTGCTACAGTAATGGCCAATAAAAGTGTGGGTGCTTGGTCATTAATACAGTGTCTTTTTGCGAGAAGCACTAAACTCACATTGGGCAAAGTAGCCACCATTACAGAAGCCAAGACAGCCCTCCCTGTATGTATTTTAACCCTCAATAGCTGCATTTTTCATGGTCCCTACCCAAATTCATGTTTACATTGATATGCAGGATATGAGCCAAATTCTGCCCCAACTTCAAAGCCATGCAGTCTCCCTAAAGCAAAGGTATCAAGGTAAGTTAACCTTGGGGGCCATTTCTGCCAACAACTGAGTCTGGTGGACCCTTCCCCCATCCCCTGCTCCCTCAAAACCCCCAGCAGCACAGCCCTCCAGCAACCCCCCACCCCAGCAGCTCAGCTCCCTGGCGTCTCCCCCTCACCCCTGCAGCACCCTCTGGCCCAGAGCCCCTGACCCCACCCCCAGGACAGGGGAGGGAGGCAATGGGGGTCCACAAGGATTGGCAGCCCTGGGCCCTCTGGGCCTTGGTCCAGCCCTGAGGACCATGCTGGAGGCCCTCTGGCTGGCTGCACAGCACAGTAGCCATGCACCACCGTTGGCCCGCCTCACCCCCTGGGGTTGACCAGCTGGACAGAGGGTGGGCAAGCGTGCCTTACAGAGCGCAGCTTCTGGCCAGCCTCAGGGCCAGCTGAGCCCCTTGTTAACATCAGCTGGGCCTGCTCCCTGAGTGCGGGCCGCAGAAGAGTGGACCACCACGGGCCGCAAATCTCCTGCGGGCCGCACGTTTGACATCTCTGCAAAAGTAAAGGAGGTTGCAGAGGATGTAAACTAGGGCAGAATTTGGGTTAGTGAATGTAGTTTCTGACAGGCTAAAGCTAAAAAAGTATCTATTGCACTAAGGACTGGAAACACAGCCAAATCCAGCTACAGTTACCATTTGAATTGTGTCAGTGGAATTACACCAGTTTTCAAACTGCATCGCACATTGCAAGACTGGAGTCAGTAATTAAGTTATTGTTTTCATGCAGCTTCCATTGATTTGAGACTTTTTTTTTTTTTTTTTTTAATGGATCATGTCCTGTTCCCACTGAAGTCAGTGACAGTTTAGCCATTGTCCTCAGGGAGAAAAGCATCAGGCTTGGTATTGGTATAATAAATCCTTCTTTTAAACAGAAATGGGCCCAAACCAAAGCCTGACATACAGGTCTGGATCTGCAGCTTCAATCTCTTGCTATCAGCGGTTAAATCTCAACTTAATTCCCCCAAACCCCAGAAGCGTAGCAAAATTAGGATTTAGGGCCTGAATGTGAATACTCGAGTTTGGAAGTGTTTGGATTCAGGGTTTTGATGTGAACTTTTACAGAAGTAAAAAAGCTCAAACTCAGATCCAGATGGAAAAATCTTAGAATTTTGGTTCAGGCTCTCCTCTGGCTTTAAAGTTTTCTACCAATTTTTTAATAACTCAATTAAGCACTAACTTTAGGAATTCTTTAGACAAAGAAGATCCAGATTCCTCTCCATGGTCAATCTAACCCTATACCTCCATTTGAAACCCTGTTTTCTTGTTTCAGAAATGGGTGAAATTTAAGAGAGACTTTGACAATTTTAAGACACAGTGTATCCCCTGGGAAATGAAGATAAAAGAAGTGGAGAGTAAGTACAACTTCCCCTTTGACTGAGATAGGTTTTAAGACATTTGGTTGTACTGTTCTGTATTAATTCAAACAACCTCTTGTTCACTGACAGTTTTGCCATCCAAAGTTCTGACCACTGCCTCTTTTTGTATTTAGGTCACTTTGGCTCCTCAGTAGCTTCTTATTTCATATTTCTACGATGGATGTATGGAGTAAATCTCGTCCTTTTTGGTTTAATATTTGGACTGGTTATAATTCCAGAGGTAAGAGAGTAGGCCCCGATCTTGCATTTGTGTCCATGCCAATAGTATATTGTCCATAGTAAATGTCAAAACGAAATTGATGGTATGTTGTTACTTCTAATTATACTTTGTTACTCCCCCTGTTCTTGTATGTGGGGTCATCACATCTAGTCATGCCAACATCCTTGTCTTAACTCTTGATCAATTGCTTATCTCCTCATCAGTCTCACTTTGACATTCACTCTGAGCAAGACACTGCTCATGCAGGCACCGGGACCTTGGGCTGTCTTATTGATAGAGCTGTGGATAATGTCACCATGATGTGCTATCTTCCTGGAAGGGCAGAATAAACTTCTGCTTCATTTAGCCCTAGTTTAAATATGGCAAGAGACGCACCTTATATGCCTGTTTGGATTTATAGTAGCAAGTTAGTCACAAAAGCCAACATTTTCAAAACTAGGGCTATGTCTACACTGGCAAGTTAGTTCAAATTAAGGAAGCTTAATTCGAACTAACTAAACCCATGGCTACACTAGGCTTTCATTAGTTCGAATTAAGAGCTTCCTTAATTTGAATTAATAAATTTGAATATGCTATTCGAACTAAGGATTAATTCGAACTACTTAGTTCAAATTAACCAGTGTGGCCATGTTAGTTCGAACTAATTGCTTAGTTCGAACTAACCGGCCCATTGAACTCAATGCAATTCGCTAATTCGAATAAGCAAGTGCCATGAATAGCACTTGCTTAGTTTGAACTAAATGTTGCTAGTTTGAATTAAGTTAATTTGAACTAACTAAAATTAGTTCGAATTAGTTAGTTTGAATTAACTAATTCGAACTAACTTTAGTAAGTATAGACATAGCCTAGGAGACTAAGTTCTTAAATCCATATGTATCACCTATGGGAGAGTTTTCAAAAGCACCTTAAGAGACTTAATAGCACAAGTCCCCCTGAAATCAATGTCCTGTAATCACTTAAACTGCTGTGATGGGGTACCCCACCCACTGCCAGGATGTCACCTCCTCCTGGTCATTCTGGGAAATAGCTCATGAGGACAACACCCTTCCCATGATTGCACACCGCCATCTCTTCACCTCTCTATCTGGGTCCATGGCTCCCTCTCACTCCACAAACTGCTGCCTCTTTATGACTTGGCTCTCCAGCCAGGTCACCAAAAGGTCTGGGGTTGAAAAGTCTCTTCCCACAAATAGGCTCAGGCAGTCTTCCTATTCACTGCCTCGTAATGCTACTCCCTCACAGCTGGCAGGGGAACCCAGACCTCTCCACTACTCTAGGGTCTGTCACAGGGACTCTCAAGCCAGCAGTGAAGGTTTATTCCCTCTTAGACCTTATGGCCTTTCCTGAGCACTGTCCTATCTTCCTGACTCCCCTGTCTGGATTTGTCAGCCCCAACACACCTCCTTTTGCCGAGGGAGTGACAGCAGGCTTTCCCAACAGCCCCCTTTCTGCTGCCAATTTCTTACCTTTATAATCCCAGCCCAGCTTGTTCCTCCCTCAGGTAGGCTTCCTCATTCTGGGGATTGCTTAGGTACCTGATTCCTCTTTGCTTTGGTATACTAGGTTAATTAGCCCCCTTCTCAGTCTACATTATTCCTTTCAGAGTAAGTATGGGGCAAATACTCCATCACAAGTGCTTTTGAAAAATCCCACCTGTAAGCAACTCAATATGGATTTGGAAGCCTACCTTTTGGCTCATGTTACTGAAAATTTAAGCAGAGCGAAAAACAGAACCCCAGAATTCTAGTATAGACCATCATATCCATAACAAATTCAGGATGTGTGTACCCAAACATAATTAACAAAACCATAGTGACAATATGATACCGTCAAAAATGTTTCTCAACATTGACATTCTTGAAAAACTCATAATAAAAGTAATATATTGGTAACTTTTAATTACATGATTGCTTATTGGAGAGTTTTAAAAAGTAGGTACAAAATACTTGATGTGGTTTAAAGTTCTTACTGATATTAATGTTCTTAGTGGTATTAATTTGGCATGGCTACTTGTTTAGTAAGTGCTAAGCCTGGCTAAATTTTGCCTAGTTTCTCAGGTTCTTTCAAACTGAAAGAATGCATAATATAAGATCTGCTAAATTCTCTAACAACTAATAACAGTTTGTCACCATATCCTGTAACAACTAATAATAGTTTGTTTCCAAAATACTCATTTTCTACATCTCCTTGATTCAGCCAGTTGTTTTTTTCATAAGAAAGATTTTTCTTGTTTTTCCTTTCTATTGTTATTGGAGGAGGCTTGACCAAAGAAAAGTATCATGGGAATTCTTAGTTATGACCCTTTTTTAAAATAGATTTGTGCATTTAGCTATAGAATACGATGGCTCAGTTTCTTTGCACAATCTATAAGGGCTGTGCTATCTGCCAAGACTGCCAGCTGTTCTTTTTCAATGCAAGTTGTTACAGAGGAAAGACAGCATGTGATCTCTGATAGAGATTGCTCTCTTTCCTCTCTTTTAATTTTGTTGTTCACTTTATCCAAAATAAAAGCCATTCAGATTGAAAGTGTCCACTGAGTATAAAGGCCTAACCATTAGGATTGAACAATACAAATGCATTTTCTTTCTGAAAGAATTGTACATTTCCATATGATGAGGTAGCTGGATCTGCTTTGTCTGCTCAGTATGTATATTATACAGTGCATTAAACTGTTACAATATATACAGTAGCTGGGCAATAAACATTTAATTATAAATGGTTTTAAAACTAAATATACAACCCTTACAAAATAAATGCATTAGAAGCAATTGATGTGGTCTGTCTGCTCCATCCTGCAAATATATTCTAAACTATTTATGAGGAATGGAGACTTTGCTGTGCACTGGCCATAGCATACTTATAAATATTAAAACTTTATGACTCCTTCATAGAGAACCCTTAAATTCAAGTGTTACCAGTCAATTGTGATAAATCTTGGTCTTGCCCTGCACAAACTACTGAGAGATGACATGGAATTATCCTGGTCTCATGTCACCTTCCTGATGCCACCTGCCTTCCTGACCTCTGCCATTTACAACTGCTTAAAGTTGAGATTATTTCATAACTCAAGCACTGTATAAATATAAAGCTTATCTGCAGGCACGAACAAATGCCATTCAGCTGATCTTGGTTTCTCTTGAGGGAAGAATACTGCATCAACAGATAAAACTAATCCCTTTTTTGCATTAGAGAGAAATAAACCATGACGTTCAAGGCAAAGGAGTCTTCTATCCAAATAAGTGAAACTTAAATTGAAGCCATTGCTTTGCAGACATGCTCCTCTCTCTAGCAGCCTCCATTTTCCAAAGCCGTATTTAACCAGCAAGGGTATTCTAATGAATCTGGGGAAAATACTCACTCTTAATGGTTTCAGAAGGCACACTGACATGAAAAAAAAAACAATTATTCAAATGTACGGTTTATGCTGTTGGTGGAATTTTATGAAGTGCTCATCAACTCCGACTTCATTGGAAATAGATAGGACAATGCTGAGCATTTTGAAAATATGACTATAAAACTATTGATATATTTGTAAATGCAAGCCCACCCCCCTCCCCCCGCCCCAAACCCTCCACTAATAATTGATGTGTGTTCTGGTCACCACTACATTGCAGAACACACTCTTTTAGATGATGGCCCACTCTAAGCAAACCCTTTTTAAAGGAGTATCAAGAGAGAATACTTAGATTTAAGGATCTATGGCACCCCCTGTCCCTAAACATTGTCACTCCTTTCATTCTGCCATCATGCTCTTGAGAAGGCAGTTCTGGAATTCTGGAGCAGTAAAGATTGAGATCAAACTGTTTTCCTTGTTTACTATAATAAAGAGAGAGCTGAATGACACCAAATAGATCAAAACAACATGAAGAAATGCATAATCCATTCTCAGGTTGCACTGTACATCATCAGTTCAATAATAGATGAAAATAACCAAAGAAAATAAAACACAAACAAGCCAAGATGTAAATCCATCCATCTTAGTTGTTGCATTTCATAAGCTTTATGTTTATAAAACATTAAGCCATTTTTAGTAGCCCTAAACCAGCTCCCGATTACCAGTGTTCATGTACAGAGATATGCCAACTACCTCAGCATCTCTCAACAATGAAAAAAAAAACCTATCTGGAATTATACATGTATTCAGATCAGGATTTGACTATCCAGGAACATTTGATAGGCCATGAGCCATCTGTGTAGCAGCCAATGGCTCAAACTGAATAAGTCTAATTCAGGTTATAAAGAAAATATTTTATCCACAATATCAGCATTGAATTACTAAGAAGTGGAATGGAGAGAACGAGCATACATCAAATTTTGCTCTCTTATACACTGATGTAACTCCATTAAAAATCACTAGAATTCCTCTGGGTTTATGCCAGTTTATGGACGAACAAAGAAAACATGAATTGGTTGTAAATTAATTTAGATTCCTCCATCCTGTGTTTATTCCCAGAGAATACACCTGACTCATTATAGTCACGGTCCTTTTTAAGACTTTCCCCTTTTATTTAGGATAGTGGTGGTTTGTTTTTTCTTCATTTACCATGACTCCAATCACATTTTATTGACTTTACAACATATTTGGTATATGAACATCAAAGTAGTAGCAGTAAAAGGGTGGTGGTGAACAAACAACATAGGGCTCAATTCTCTTCTCCCATGAGTTTTGCACTGGTATAGTTCAGTGAGTTACTCCTCATTTACACCAGTTAGAGATCAGGCTCTTAGATGAAATCTTGGCCCAATGGCAAAACGCTCAGTAACCGGAGCAGGACTAGGATTTCATTCTCTCTCTTTAGGCATTCTTGTGTAAGTGTTTGCTCCTAGGTTAGCATCTTCTTCACTCAGGTCATTCACAGTTGATTCTAGATCTGGGAGCTTGTACACTTCCCACAAGAACTAGCAACATCAGGGCCGGTAAAACATCATTCAGTCTACAGCTCAAAAGACTCTCTGTTTTTACTACTATTTTAAAAATTGTAATAGAAGTCACTCTGTCTCCCAAATTCTCAGAGCAATTTGCAGCAAGTCATTGTAACATGGCAGCAGAAAACACTCTTTCACCATGTCAGATCCCAAATCAGTGAAGCACTTACGCATACTCAGCTTGAATTCAGTGGTACTAGTCACATGTCCAAAGTTAAGCTAATGTTTAACCACTGTGGTGAATCAGAGCCATAATTTACAGTATACCATCATGAAAACACCAGAATTTTCTGAACTTCTAGAAGTCTAGGAAAGCATTAGGAAGTTTATGGTGATCATTAAGTAAGAGCATAAGAATGGCCATATTGGGTCAAGACCAATGGTACATCTAGCTCCAGATCCTGTCTTCTGACAATGGCCAATGCTAGATGCTTATGAGGGAATAAATAGAACAGATAATCCTCAGGTGATCCATCCCATTGGCCATTCTCAGCCTCTATCAAACAGCAATCCCTACCTATCTTGGCAGGATAGGTCCATCTTTAATGGCTATTAGCCAGGATGGGCAGAGATGCAAAAACATCCTCTGAAATTTCCTTGCTTGCTAGAAGTTGGGAATGACTCAGGATGGGTTCTTATGTGCATATGCTATTTGAGAATGAGTCCCTACCTGCAATTGGAGTTCCATACCTTTTGCTAAATAGCCCAGTTTGTGAATTTGTTCCACATTTTAAACTTCCCTTTGTCCTGTTCTATCTTGTTACATTTAACCTCAACTAGATCTTGATGGGAATGCCATATGGAAGTATACCTAGAAAAACCGTACCCAGGGCTGAACAAGCAACTGCTATGGACTTTTCTGTGCTTTGGGATTTTGAGGTATGTACTGTATGTTCACTTCCAAAGTAAATAAGATGTGTTAATATGCAAGGAAACAAATTCATCCCTCATGTAACTCCATTGAAGTTGGTAGGTTTCCAGAGATTAATTTGGTCCCTACTGTTAATTAAAACCAGGAGTTCCCAACCCGTCTCACAGGCCACTTTTTGCCCCACAGGGCTTTTGAAAGTGGCCTGCACTCCCCTCCCGCTGGCTGGGAGCTGGGCTGCGGCCACCCACCAGGGCTGGATCAAGGGCTGGCACACTGCAGCTACAGGGGGCTGGGAGCGTGAGCGTGCTGCTGCAGTGGGGAGCTGCATGGCTGCGGGAGGGGGCTGCGCTGCTGCAGGGGGCTCACAAGCCAGCCCACAAGCTGGCCTGGGTGTTAGAGGCAGTGGGACGGGCCAGAGACTGGTACTCCTGCCCTACCCAGTGAGCTAGTGAGCAGCCAACCCAGGCACTGGGCAGGCAGGCTGAAGGTGCACATCCAGCCTTTTAAAGAAAAAAAAACTTTTGAAAATTTTAATTTAAATCTAATTCATTAATTTTAATCTTTTTTTAAAAAAAAAAACCCTTAATTTGAATATAATTAATTACATTTTAATTTAATTTTCATTAAGGGTTTTAAAAATTATATTTGTGGCCCTCGGGCCAAAAAGGTTGGGAACCACTCATTAAAACCACATTATTTTATGGTCTCTCTCACTCTTCCTTTCCCTCTCCCTCTCTCTCATTTTTTCCCCAAACAAGGACATGAAAGGACTCTCATTGACATCAGGGGGCTTTGAATCCAGATACAAAAACATTGTGGGCCAAAATGTATGGTGTATGTGCACTTGTTTCCATATGGATTTAGCAAATATTCATACCCAAGTGTAAATTTCCAGAGGGGTAGCTGTGTGAGTCTGTGTACAGCAAAAAACAAGAAGAGTCCTGTGGCACCTTATAGACTAGCATCTGACGAAGTGGGTTATAGCCCACGAAAGCTTGTGCCGAAGAAAATCTGTTAGTCTATAAGATGCCACAGGACTCTTGATGTTTTATACCCAAGTGTGTTTGAACACCTACATATGCAGTTGTTGGTTCTGCATGAAAAAAAGCTGGAGGGTTTTTTTTAAATTCAAAAATGGATGCAGCACATGCACAATTAGAGAGCATGTAGCTGTTTAAGTTGTAGATTTAATTCTCTTTTTACAATATGAAAAAAAAAAATAATAATTCCACGGAAGTAAGTGGAATTTCATCAGTTCTTCACTGGAAAAAATGAAATCAGAATCAGGCACCTGCTCTCATCAGAGCTTTAAAGAAAAAAACAAAAGAACTAAGACACTTTATCTGTGCAGCCCTGAGAGACTAACTTCTATACTTCTCAATCCTTGGCTTCTTGGATTCAATTACAACAAGCAGTTCTGTCAATTTGGTTTGCAATAATAATTTTGTAGCAAGGATAATGAAACACAAAGTGGACTGAAAGCAACTCATTTCCCACATGCCACTGAATAAATGGCAGTGACTTTTGGTGCTACTGACCGAGGTTGGGGTCATGTAAGTGACCTACCTTACTGGCTAGGAAAAATTTTGGAAAAAAGAGAGACAGCTTAATAGCTACATTTCTGCTTTACTGTAAGCCAGTACAGAACAATAATCACATAAACGTCATCATCATCTTACATTTACATACTAACTTTTATCCTGAAAAACCCAGAACTTCTGTATAAACAAAAACCACATCACTAATTATTAGGGCATAGGCTCAGTATTAAGCTAGAAGGAAGAGTTTCACTTAGTGAGTTTACAGTACCACTTCCTATGGCAGTTCAGGTTTTCCTGTTGAGGCCATAATCTCAAACTGCATGTGTGCACTGGCTCTAAAATTTAGATACATCTAAGCAGAAACCATCTTAATATAAATGGCAATAAATGGTCAAAGTTAGCCATGAAATAAGGGGACAGAAGAAGGTTGGTGAGGTGCTCTTGCCACTGACCAGAGGTAAAATGGCAAGCACTATAGGAGTTTGCTCTACTTGGTCTTTTCAGAAAACTAGGAAATGAAATCTGTTATCTTAAGTTTTCAAGTGTGTATAGCAAAATTGGGTGCTTCCACGTCTAGGTGCCCAACTTGAGGCATCCTGAAGGATTCAGTTTTTGCAAGTTGCTAAGCACCCAGTCTCTGAGAATCAGATCCCTTGACAGGAGTTCTTCCTCAAACTTTGACTGCCCCCAAAATAAATCAGTAGTTCCACTTGAAAATTTGACCAACATGCTCACATGCCTTTAGGAAACCTTCAAGCTACTAAATCAGACCCTCAGAGAAAATCGCTTTGGTTGTTCCAAAGTCCTTATCAGGAGCACAGACATTAGCTTTCCAGAATGCTATAGCCATGTTTCTACTGCACGGTAAATATTCAGCTAATGGGCAGAACAACCAAAACAAAAGAGATGCACAATATGCTACAATACACATCAACATGGAGCAGATATTATAGAAAAAAGTGGGGAAGAATCTGCTGATGCCCAAAGAAATAAGATTTTTGTAGGGGGGCGGGGGGAGGGAAATCAATGAATGCCCACTTGTGTAGGTAATAAAACACAGCTCCATTTCAGGAAAGAGCAGAACATTTCCTGAGAGCTGATATTCCCTCATAAAATATTCCCTCATAATGCTTTCAAGGAAAAGACTAAAGATCACTTTGATTTTAGGCTTACATAAACTTGCATTACATAGTAAGCCATAAAAGGAGATGAACTGGGATGGAGTGAAATTCAGTCATTTTCCAATTAGAAAAAAAGGTTCCAAGTGGGTGTGATGGGACTTGAGGAAAGAGAAGGCACAAATGTTTTGGATTTTCACCTCAGAGTTTTCAGAAAATAAGAGTATTTGGTCCAGGATTATTAGGTTTATAACCAAGAGTGACATGAAGTATTAACTAAATCAAAGAGGCATGTTAGGAGAACAACAAGGCCTCAGTGGAGAACAAATTTAGCTCAGACCTCAGATTTCATTCTCTGACTTACTTCCCCTCACTTAGACACATTCTCCCAGCCAGTAGAAAGGCAGAGAGAGTATATCACAAACATTTGGTAAGGATAGCAGTAGAATTTTGAAAACTTGTCACTAAAAAGCCAAGATTAACCCACAAATGTAGAACTATAAAGCTTCATCGTTAAATTGATTAACTTACAACATTTACAGAAAAAGTTACAACAATGCAGTGCCCTTCGTTTTTGTAAGAGAAATTCACATAATTTAGATAAGGAATCAAACTTATTTGTGGGGTGCATTTTTGTGTTGTTTTTCTTTAGGGTTACATCAAATATTCTGCTCTTTTTTATGGCTACTACAACAACCAACGGACAATTGGCTGGTTGAAATATAGGCTACCGATGGCGTATTTCATGGTTGGAGTTAGTGTATTTGGCTACAGCTTGATGGTTGTTATAAGATCGTAAGTACAGTTCTTTGGTTTTAATGGGTTTTTTCCCCCCCTCTTTCTCTGAAATTCAGACTAATCTCTATTGCATTTCAGCTTTCTGCTCCACTTATCATTGTTATAAAAGAAGATTAGGAATATTGCATGGCACTTTCAGTCCAGTGCCCTGTGTCTTGGAATCCATGTGACCAAAGTTATCAAAGTTGCCAACAACGAAAGTTTTTATTTTCAGCCTTGTTCTCTCTGCTTAGGCTGACTGGACATGAAGTGGCCTCTCCAGGACAGGGTTGGGAAACATTGCTGGGGCATTGTGAGATGTCTTGCCTCTTGATACAATCAAAGTCCTCACTCATCTGCATTCTGTTAGTCACCATTCACACACCATTTTAAGACTGGTAAGGAATAGGACACCTGAAACTTCTGCCACTTTGATGATATTTGTAGAAATCTGTTCGAATTCCTTGCCAACTGCCCCATCATTTTCCTGACTAATCACAAGTCATAGATAATAAGGACTGGAAAGGACCTCCTATCGTTGGGTCATTTAGTTCATCTCATGTATTAGTTTAGGACTGTCCTTTAAACTTGTGTTTTATTTAGTATATCCCAAAACATTTTTAGTGTCTTTGTCTCAATGACCTGCTCAGGCAATTTTAAGCTTCTGTCACTTTCCCTTACCCCTATCCAAATTGCTGAAATTCTTCTTTAGGAAGGTCTAAGTGGTTGCATTGCAGATTAAGTGGGTGCATTTAAGAGAATATTGTTTACATTGGATTTCAGAAGACTTTTAGGGGCTACATCACCAAGGAGGACACTCTTGCATTCCTTACACCCGGAAGCCTCATCCTGAAACCAACAAGAGTTGTGTGCTATTCACAAGGAGTATACATCAGATCCAAACTCTAATGACTGAAGCAGGTGCATCCCCAAACCAATCCACACTAGGCCAAAAAATATAATGTTTTGCACTAATCTCTCAGTTTATATCTAATTTAACTTCCCAAAACACTTGAGATAGATGTTATTGCCCTCATTTCACAGATGAAGAAAGAGAGAGACTCAGAGTTAAGTGGCCTGCCTATGGTCACACAGAAAGTCTGTGCAAAAGCAGGAATAAAACCTCTATTACCTAGATTCTAAATCATGTGAATTAACCACAGGACTACCCTTCCTCCTCACAGGAAAGTGTAAGTCAAATGGATGTTCATGTTTATTGAAACAGGGCTACTACTAATTCAGTGCATACAAAATCTCAAGCCCTGTGTTGGAATGAGGCATAGAAATATATTCAGACACTCAGATCTGCTGTACATTTACAATATTACCATGAAATCTCAACTTCTGTTATCTCATCTATACTTAAAGGATTTATGTATAAACTCTAAAAGGGAATTACACAAATATTTCAGGGACCAAATGAAAGAGGAAATAATAGAAGATGTATCTGTTCCTTTGTTGATTAACAAAAGTGCTTTTTCTCCCCCTCCCCCTCCCGCTCATATTATTTTACTGCAAGTACGCTACGTCAGCATTGTGTAGCCATTGAAATCTCACTGGAACATCAGGCTGTAGCTGGTATAGCCAACAGCTCCAGAAATTTGTTTTTCTTGCTCTAATTAGCATAGATATAGCTGCTGCTGCTGCTATTTATTGGTATTGTCATAGTGCCTAGGCATGCATGGACCAGAACCTTATTGTGCTAGGGACCAGTGCTTTTTCGTTTTTGTTTTCGTTTTTTAAAAAGGTGCCAGTACTCAGCCCGATCTGGCCCCGACCTGGCTCGGGGACCCACGGCTGGGCCGCAATGGTGGCAGGAGCCCAATTCGGCCCCAGCTGGGAACTCAGGGCTGCCAGATCTGGCCCCGGCCACGGACCTGGGGCCACCAGCGGCGGTGGCAGGAGCTAGGGCTACGTCACTGTGAAAAAAAGGTGCGTCCAGGCTACGTACCAGTGCGTCCCATCACAAAAAAAGCACAGCTAGGGACTATATAAATAATTCATTTCCTGATCCATTTATGAACCCTAAATTTCATGGAAATTAGTGTTATTAAAAATCCTGTTCAAAGCAATACTGCTATCATTCTGTAATGAATAGTGGATCTCTTCATGATACATGAAATCAGTCCTTCTTAAACCAGAGGCATTTACTAAAGAAAACATCTACAACCAGACAAATCAGATGCTGCCATGTAACTTGAGCCCCAGTTTTGTTTTCCTAATTTACCAGAAATCACAGCTTATCTGAATTTCTATGGAGCACACAAGAACATCTAGTGGCTGAATAATATACTGTAAGTAAAAACTGCGTTGTCTATCATCACAGGATGGCCAGAAATGCCAACGAAAGCACAGGAGATGGGGATGACAACAATTTCACTTTCAGCTGGAAAATGTTCACTAGTTGGGACTACCTCATTGGAAACCCAGAGACCGCAGATAACAAATTTGCATCTATTACAACCAGCTTCAAGGTAATATCCAAATGACATACACTTTCTCTCTAGAGAGTTGTCTGCTCTGGAGATGCTACCAGAATCCACCTTAGCAGAATTGCAAGGGGAAAATTGGACAATACCCTAGATACCTCACATAGCGGGTACCACTGGGGTAAGATGATTAACCATGAAGATTCAAGTTCATATGTTCTGGGCCAACATGATTCCCAAATTTAGGGTTTGGAAAACTATAGCTGTTTTAATTTCCTCTGGAGAATGGAGTAGGGAATATCAATGAGGAACAAGTGAATGGTTTTCAACTGCAAGAGACTACCATGTTCTTATGGAGCCTGATCTCTCCTATTGCAAATTTCCTGTGTTTCAGTGAGAGCTGCAGCAGAGCTAAGAAGTTTAGATCCAGATACTAATTTTTCCCATAACCAAGAAAATCATGGGACCCATCCCAACACAGCATGCACATAATAGATATTCCAAACTCATCCCCTTGCTAGCATTTGCTTTCGTCTGCTGCCTCGGAGACTCAGTTTAAGAAATAGGATTGTGTTTATAAACAGTTTCATATTGAACGTAATCCATGCTCCTTCACAAACTGGTTTATCTTCAGGGCTTTTCCTTACAGGACTTCTTGTCACTCCTCCTTGCTCTGTCTCACTTAAAATTAAAGGTTTATCTTCCTGAGCTAAAATGACACCTAATTGCTCTGGCTCCCAAAGAGAGGCTGTAGAATTGTGCTAAAAGTCGTAAGACTCTCACAGAGCTCATTAGAAAAATTAACCCTAGATGTGGCTGTATTAACCTGAACTTCTCTAAATACAAGGGGATTCAGATCCAAGGATGTGGTTTGGTGTCCATCTATAATTGCAGTGTAGATATAGTGTCTGTTTTTGTTTCTAATAGAACTCTGTCTATCTGCCAATACACAAGCAGAATGTGAATTAAGGATTTGGGGGTGGGGTGGGGAGGGGAGGGGAGGGGAGAGGAGAGGGGAGTTCTCTTTGCCAAAAATTCTTTGTTTTGCTTATTACACATTTATGTAAAGAAAGGACAGACAAGGAGTTTGTGTACATTTGTATTCGGGTCTTTACTACCATGTTACGCAGTATCAGACAAATTCTGTCTCGGTTATGTCAGTGTGAATCTACAACAACTCCACTGATGTCAATGGAGTCACTGTGGAATTACACTGGTCTACCTGAGAACAAAGGTTGGCCCATATTGTATTAATTCCAAAAAAATTGTTATAGAGAAAGCAATTCTTGAGATCCATTATAGAGTGGGCTGAAAAATGCTGATTATTATCTGCAAAAAATAATTAAATCTCCCATGATAAGTTTTTGGTTTTTCAATAAAAATCCAAAAATGAAAAATTGAAGAAAAAAAAAAATCTATCAGGTTTTTAAAAAATATTTTCAGTTTAAGAAAAAATAAATCAGGTTTTGATAACAATTTTTTTATTTTGAAAAGCTAACATTGAACATTTTAACTGAAAACCAAACCTCCCCAAAATATTTTTTAACTTTAAATTGTTACCACTCAATTCAGTTTTTGGTTTGTGCAACACTTCCATTAACATTTTGGGCAAAACCATTTTTCATTTTAAAAGTTTCCATAAATAAAATGTCAACCAGCTGGACTGAACTCTGTGCACAGAAGAGCCAAATATAAAATGAATTGGATAGAACATTTCCAGAATTCTTGGTTATTAAGAGCAGTTTGGTATCAGCACACCTAAAAGATTTTTACATGCTGAGGAAACTACATGCATGTATCATTATGGAAGAAAACAATGATTAAAGGTTATATTCTATTTGCTCGGATACACATTCTTGAATTGAATCCTACATCGTAAAGTCCTTGAATTTCTTGAACTTAATCCTCTGCATTACTCACACTCAAAATGAAACCTTGGAGAAGGAGGGAGGTTACAAGTGCATCAGGCATAGATAAAAACAAAAGGCTCTTTGCCACAACAGAAGAGTTAATTTTAAAGTTATATTAGATTTACAGCTGATAATGTCTAACGGCAGGCAAACAGCATCTAGAGTACCTGCATTAGTCATTTTAATCCTCTATTTTAATATTTGCTGTTGAAAATTTCATTCTTGAAGCTGGTAAAACTTCTGGAAAGTCTCCAGAGAAAAAGCACTGGATCAAGCTGCCAAAGTAGTAGGTTTTTTGTTTTTATTTTCTTTTGGCTAATTCCTGAAAATCTAGACCATTTCCTTTTATTGTATGAGCGAGCAGGTAGGGAAGATTTAGGATTCAGAAAAATTCAACATCAAACGGGGTAAGTGACTTTAAAAAAGATTGAGTGAGGGGAAAATCCCTTGCAATGCTTTGAAAAAATGATTTTACCCAGCTGTAATCTCAGCAACATCTTGGACAGAAATCTCTCTGGTTTTGAAAGCACAAATTTGTTCCAAAAATGGTCTGATAAGAGTACATGCAGGCTTTGCAATAAATTAACAAAGCAAAGGGAGGGTACTAAGACGGCAAATGTGCTACAAACTCAGAGTGTGGAGAACAAATGGAATTAATGTGACAAAATATGAAAGAAGAATATTTTTCAGTTGCTTAGATACCAATGCTAGGAGTCTCTGTAATAGGGTGACGTTCTGGTTTTATAGGGACGAAGTCCTGATATTGGGTGCTTTGTTTTACAGAAAGGGCCTATTAGCCCCCACCCTCTGTCCAATTTTTCAGTCTTGCTGTCTGGTCATTATGACAGAGAAAGACAATTTCATTCCTGGACTGGAAGTTGGAGGTTGCCTAGAAACTAATAAACATAATCTGATTACGTTTAATATGTGCAACCCAACAAGAAAATAAATATACTATATGCTTGACAACATCCAGTGTTTCCCAAAGCTGGGGACAATTTTGAGTGAAATTAGGGGGAAAATGTTAAACAGAAAAATGTGACTGAAAGACGAGTTTATTAGAAATCCAAAAAGCCGTGCTTTCACAATCAAGAAAGAGTAAAGCCATTCAACTCAATTGCAAAAAGAAGACAGCAATTAGAAATAAAAATGCAGTATTTAACCAATGGGGAACTAGAGAGCTCTTGCTAACAAATTAGTTATGGAGTGCACAAAATTGAAAAGAAAAGCTAAAAACAATAGGACAAAATCCATGGCTGGCAGGGCTGTGGACAATATGTAGATTTTTTGGAAACTAGGAACAAAGAAATCTAGAAAAATTGGAAAAGGTACAGAGAAGAACGACAAATGTGATCAGGAGAAAGGTCCTTATAGAAAGAGAGTTAGTCTTGTTTAGTTCATCTAAAATAAGACTGAAGTAGCTTGAGTGTGAGTAGAAAGTAGTTCTTAAAATAGTCCTTAAATCTAGAAGAGAATGGCATAAAGAAGAACAAATGGCTGTAATATGAAGGCATAAATGTTTAACGGGAGGTGATTAACTATTGGAATACTGGAAAATACTACTCAGGAAAGTGGTGGATTCTCCATCTCTTGATGTTTTCAAATGAAGACTTGATGGCTTTCTGGATGATATGCTTTAGTCAAACACAAGTCATTGCCCTCAAGAACAGATTGGGTAACTTGATGAAATTCTTTAGTCTGTGGTACATAGGAGGTCAGTCTAGATCAGTGGTTCCCAACCTTTTGGCTCAAGGGCCAAAAATATAATTTTTAAAACCTGATGGGCCAGCATTTTATTTAATTAAAATCTAATTAATTGAATTCAAATTAAATTGGAAGAATAATTAATTAATATTCAATTAATTAAATTTGAATTATTTTAATTGAAATTAAATTTTTAGAAAAGTTTTTTAAAAACCTTTTTTAAAAGTTTTTAATTTTTTTTTTTTAAAGGATTCTTTAAAAAGGGGCTGCATGCATACCTAAGCCCAGAGTGGACGCGAGCAGCTGCAACCCAGCTCCCAGCTGCATGGCAGGACCAGGTGGGGGGCGATCTAGGCCCTCCAGCACCGAGCCCCCATGGGAACTCTCCACACACCCCCAGGCCCACTCCTTAGAGCCCCCGCACCTGAGCCCTGTCCCAGCCCTGGGCGCTGAGTCCGCCCACTCCCCTCAGTCCCCTCCAGCTGCCTGACCCGCTGTGCTTCCGGCCACAGGCTGGGGCTCCGGTGAGTGGCACGGCTCCCAGGCAGAGGTTGGCTCCTCCCCAGCAGCAGCTGCCGAGGCCCCGCCGGTGGGGCAGGGGGTGAGCAGCAGACCAGCCACAGGCACTACCGAGCACAACTAAGTCAGCAATAGAACCCCAAGCGGAAGGCAGGCGGACGCTTTAAAAAGTCCCATGGGCCACTTTTGGCCTGCGGGCCAGGGGTTGGGAACCAGTGATTAAAATATAATTTGACGGGCCCCGGAACCCTCCTAATCTCTGGGCCCCCTTCCCGTATTGTCTGGGCCCCCTTCATGCATGTGCGTGCCCCAGGCAGGTAGGCATTTGCAACCACGTCTCAGTACCACATGTATCGATTATCGCTCCATAAATAGGTTTGTAATTTTATATGGCGTTTATGTCTATAGCAATTATTGTCACAAACTAGCAAACACTGCATAACACAGTAAGTATTGTGATTAACAATGGTAGGGTGTAAGACCTGCCAGCAGCCAGGGCAGGGCGGAACATGCGTTCCACTGGATTTTTCTGTTTTTAGTGGCCCCGGAACTCTGGTCCCTCAAATTTGTGGGCCCCGGCACTGCGTTCCGGTGCATTCCCCCTTACTTTAGCCCCTGTTGGGAACCCCTAGTCTACATGATCTAATGATCCCTTCTTCTGATCTTAAACTCCATGAATCTATGTATCTGCTACAATTCTTTAAATTTATCTACTTATAAAGGAGTCTATTGTGGATGAGCAAGAAAGTAACAAGGATGAGAACATCCATTTAAGAAGATTCCTTCGGGTTCTGGCGAATGTACTTATCATATGTTGCTTATGTGGAAGTGGTTACCTCATTTATTTTGTGGTTAAACGGTCCCAGACATTTTCAAAAATGCAAAACATTGGATGGTATGAAAGGAATGAGGTAAGAAGAGATGGTTTCTGATTTTCTGTAATACTGACTTTCCTTGGAGAGAATTGTAGTAACTGTTCGTATGAAGATAGCTGCTAAACCAAAAGGTTGTAGATTCAAATCCCATAGCAGGATTAAGGTTAAAATGTTCAAAAGCATAAAAAAGTATATTTAACGTGAGAGAGAGAAAAAAAAGTGAGTCTTGGAGCTTGGAGGAACTATCTTGGGCTCCTGGTACAGGGCTAAAAATAGCTATGAAGACATTCATGGTTGGTGTGGAGTCCTGGTATGAGATCCACCCATCTTGTCAGATTTTAGAGCCTGGATTCCTGCCCAAATGGAAACATCTACACCACCTACACTGCCTTTAAAAAAAAAAAAAAAAACACTCTGCAGCATGAGCCTCACAGGCCTGAGTCAGTTGACCCAAACAGTGAGACTCTTTGTCACAGGGTTGTTTCCCTCCCCACACCCTATAGTCAAAATGATATAAGTAATTAAATCCCATTAACTTTCAATGGGACGCAAGTGCTTTTGAAAAGTTTATCCCAAGTCTCATACCTGATATTGACATGCAGTGTTGTATTAAATGTGCCGTTGGCTATTAGAGATGCCCCCCCTTCAGATAAAAAGTTAAACTAAGATCCCTTCCATCCATCTCCGATAGAGCTGGTTAAAGAATAGAATTTCCACCCCATGGCAAATGCCAAGATTTTGACATTTCATTTTTTTTACATTTTGAGGCAAGAAGTTGAAAACTTGGAATTTCTCACAGAAAGTAGTATTGTTTTGATCTTATCAAATGGTTTCATTTCATCTTCATCATCTCAACTTTCGTTATGATTTACAATATATAAAAGTTGAAGTAATAAAGTCTAAACTAAATGTTTTGATCATTTCTTGTGAAAATTTGACATAATTGGTACATTCCCGCCAAACATTTCAATTTAGTTGAATCGGTATTTTCCAGGAGGGAAAAAAAGTTCCCTCCAAAAATTTTCAGCCAACTGTAATCTCTGAGATTTTCCTGATATTTCCAGAACTCATGGCACTTTTTCAAAAGAAAAGGAGATATTCGTGATGTGCAATTTATGGGTAGTGTTTCCCCTGCAGCAAAGTAGGTCTTAGAAAACCTATGAGTCATATTATATCAGGGGTTACACAAGTGCCGCTTCCGCTAAAGTCAATAGGAGCTGTACATGCATAATCAAGGGTAGAATCTATGTGTCATTACTCAGTCCATAACAAAAGTGAGTTCTAGGTATGTTTCCAACCTCGTTAGCAACATAGTCTTTAATAAAGAGTGAAGGCAGTGTTTACTTTTTAACAGGGTTTACCAGGGCTGGGCCTGGCGCTTCTAGATTTGACAGTTCATAGCCCTGGCACCCTGGCTTGCTGCATCATTTATGAATGTTTAAAAAAAAAAATTGCTTGAGCCCCAGCAACTCTTTGGACCTGATCCTGAAAGGCCTCAGCTCTCTTTAAATGGGAATTGTGGTTAGCAAGCCCATCACAGGACTGGGGTCACAGGGGCATCTTCTTCTCACCTCATCTTGCTGGTAAGAAAATAAATGCTCTGGCAGAACGCATAGGCCATCCCAGATTATTTGGATTTTGGGACTGTAGGAGGTGCTGTTTGTCAGGTATGCCAGGAACTGAAGTCATTTTAGCCCAAAACACCTTCATAAGCCCATCAAAAGCTGACTAAATACCTGCAGTTGCTAAATTATGCATGTGCTACTGTTTAAATCTTATTACTATAACTGGTCTTTGTTAATAAGGAACGAGGACTCCCTGGGCAACATGCTACCGTATAGCAAAGCTCTTTCAGCACTATATACTGTTAGTACATTTCCTGACCTGCATTAATGGAAAACTGAAGACTCTGAAAAGAGAGGTCAGCAGCATCCTCCTAATAGAAAGTGAATTTTAATGACCTTGATATATGAAATACTGTAAGAGCTAATTTTGATAAGTGCTGAAAATATCATTATTGCTATTATTAACAACAGTATCCTCATTTTCCTCATCTGGCAGGTTGAAATTGTTATGTCCTTGCTAGGAATGTTTTGTCCTCCACTCTTTGAAACCATTGCTAATTTGGAGGATTACCACCCTCGCATTGGACTAAAATGGCAGCTGGGACGTATCTTTGCTCTGTTTCTTGGGAACCTCTATACCTTTTTATTGGCCTTAATGGACGATGTCAATGAAAAGGTAAGAAGCACTTAAGTGAAAGAAAACAATATATGTTCTAAAATGCAACGTGTGAGATCATAATTCTCATAGCTGACAAACAAAAAGCTCTTTTGCAATAGGATATTACTGATTTTTTTTCATTCAGATGTATATAAAAAATATTTCATAATCATCCCTTGTGAACAAATGGTTGGAGTTGCCATTCATCTAAGATTTTCTTGCATGGTTTCCAGTAGTTCATTCATTATTCAAAATGAAGGTTTAAAACTATATTTTGGAAATAGAATGCTACCTTACAGAAAGGAGTAATTTGAGTAACCCTACTGAGTCAATCTAGGCTACCAGAGATGCACAAGACTTCTATGTATGCATGTGAACAGAGGTTATAGTCTTCTGTAACTATCAGGGCAACTTGAATATTTTTATCTGACACCATCTGCAGTTTCTACTAATGTACCACCTCACCAAGGGTTAATATATCTTTAATGTATCCTATTGGAGTGTTGCCATCATATAAGAAGTACAGAAGGGGATAAGTGTCTAAATGATCCACTGAAAAACACTTTCAAATGAGAATAGTAAGAGGAATCAGGAAAGTTTATTTTGCCCTGAAAAATGATAAGGTGAGCAATGAAAGCAGTGAACAAAATTCATAAAGACTTATTTTGTATCCTTGTGAACATTTTCCATGACATTGCAATTTTTCTGTTAGCAATGGTTCAGGTTCTGATGCTTTTACTCACCTTGCGTAAAATCTTACTGCACAAGAAATCCTATTCACAGTCTGAGAGCTGCACAGGCTCTAAGGTGCTATTAGCACGAACAAGGGGATCAGAACCAAGCCCAATATGAGCACAGCCAGCAGCAGGCTCTGCAATGGCAACTTTTTATTCATTCAAACCTTATTTCCAGATTTCTCCATTCACACATGACCTGTTTAAAACCACTTTCAGTGACGGCAAGATCCACCCTTCCACTGGACAACACAAGGCCTATGGGCACCACTAAAGCCCTAGTATAAACTGTCTAATTTTTGTGCTGAACAAGATTAGTTATTCCCTGAGCTGCAGTGCGTCTCCAGGGCAGGTGAGACTGGAAGCATCTCTAACCACCATCAAATTGCCCTCCATCCTGATAAAAGCTCTGCAGGACTCATCTAGTCCGCCTGTTCCAAATGCACTATGAAAATTTGTGTCTGCAGTAGCAGGGTCCACACAACCAATTAGCTCGTGGCAGGCTCACATGCTGTCGATCACACCTGGGCTTGCTGCACCCAAGCTTTCCATGCAGAAAAGCCCCTACATGCTATTTTTTGGAATTACTGCTAGTATTGGAATCCAGAGGCTACATTTATTGTAGGTCACTGTTTACACTGAAGATAGCACCTACATATCATAGAGCTAGCCACTCTAGATTGATAAAAACTGTGCCGCTTGAGTCTATTGTATTTGGGTTGGAGCCTGAATTGGCTCTACGTGCAGATGTGTTCTGATCTGACGTGTGGGTTTTGGCCCACAACTAGAGGTTTTTCAGCTGGATGTGTCTTCTCCTTCAGCTGGCCGAAGAAGACGTGATAAAGAACATCACACACTGGACCCTGTTTAGCTACTATAACTCATCTGCAGTGAATGACAGTGCTGGTACACCACCTCCTCTGGATCCAGCTGACATGCCTAGAGGTCCTTGCTGGGAGACGACCGTGGGCATTGTAAGCAGTTCTGGGAATCTCAGCCATGCTAAGACGTAGCAGTTTCTTAGCTGATACCATTTTTAGGTTGTTTTTTACGGCAGCATCACTGTACAGCAAAGAGCCAGCTGCCTCCTTAGAGCAGACATAAGCATTCAATTTGCACTGACATCAGAGGGAGTTACAGGCCTTCATCCCTTTGCAGATGAAACCTGTGAAAAGAGGTCGATCTTGTGAGCAGATCATGGGTTATCAAAGCAGGCTTTATTCCTGGCTCAGTTCCTAACTCAATGTTTTTCTGTGGGCATTTAAGGCAAAATTTTCCGGCATGGCCCCCACTTTTGTGAATCTAACTGGTACACTTTCAAGAAGCCTGGTTTTCAGAAACACTGGTCAGTCAAATTGGAAACTATCACAATCTGTGATGTGGACTGTATTACAAGTTTGGTCATACATTAAAACAGCTGCTTCTGATTTATTATTCACCATATTTCACCTTTCACTCAGTATCTAATATAAAGAGTGGATAAAGTGCAATATGGGGGAGGCTCTGAAATCAACCGATAAACTGTAAAGAAATTTTAGTGGAGCATTGTTCAGGAAAATGAAATTCATAAAAGAACTACTTACGGGGGAAACCACATTAATTCAGAGATTTCTGTGAGCATGTTTGCAGAATGCTTTATGGTAAATCAGAAATAACCTCCTTGGCAGGTGTCTCTTTTAGATTAGCACTGGGCTTTCTCCTATGACCTGGGAGCACAGAATAGAAGAGAGACATTAGGGGAGGGGGAGGTAATATCTTTTACTGAACCAACTTCTGTTGGCTTCAAACCACTTTCACCAAACAAGGACAATACACCAGAGTAGATCATATCATGCAACAGGCCACTGTAATTCCCTACAGAACCTACTTCAATATAAGGTGGTGGGGAGGAGGGGGAAGCCACTGACTGCATACCC
Source organism: Pelusios castaneus (assembly GCA_007922175.1). Taxonomy (NCBI): domain Eukaryota; kingdom Metazoa; phylum Chordata; order Testudines; family Pelomedusidae; genus Pelusios; species Pelusios castaneus. The sequence goes on along the minus strand of ML686024.1, from coordinate 338,182 downwards.
CCAGTTTCAACCAATACCCTATACTGGAGATATACAAGGTATCAAAATAGTTACAACTATATTTGATGGGGACCACATCCTAAAAGAAATCTTTTCCTGTACCCCCTCTTTTGGCCTTCAAAGCAACCTCCAGCCTCACCACCAGATGCAAGTTCCCCAAAGACCAGAGCCCACTTACTCAAAGTGCCACCATCCCCAGACATTACACTATATGCAAAATCTGCAGACATATTACCATTGCAATGATGATCAATACCCTCCACAACATACCTTTCAAGATCCCTGAGTCCTACACAAGCCTAGTATACCTCATCCAGTGCATCAGATGACCCAACAACTATGTGGGTGAAATGAGACAATCACCACACTCTCAAATAAACTCTGAAAAATAATATAAGAAAACCACCATATCACTTCTGGGTGCACACATTTCACAAAATGATCACTGTGTCTTGGACCACTGAGTCCTCCTCCTCAAAGGAAACCTGCACAACACCTTCAAAAGATGAGTTGGGGAGCTTAAATTCATAAAACTCTGCTAGATACAAAAAATCATGGACTCAGTAAAGGCACTGGTTGTGTCTCATTGTAACTCATATGTTATTCTTCTTTGTGCTCTCATTACAGAGGTATCACCTGCCCACTTCATTTTGAATGATTTCTTGCCACATGTGTTAATACCTTATGTTTACCAACCTGTACCATGTTGTCTTTGGACAACAGAGTCTACAATAGACTAACACGGCTACCCCTTTGGCATGTTGTATTTAGCTTTCCTGGATCCACATAGGCTCTGTGGAGCTTGAAAGTTTGTCTCTTTTGCCCACAAAAGAAGTTGGACCAATAGAAGACATTACCTCACCCAACTTTTCTCTCTCATATGCTGGGCCAAACACAGCTACAACGACACTGCAAAAATGATATTAACTAAGGAGTCACAGAATTTAAGGCCAGAACGGACTACTGTGATCCTATACAAGAGATCAAACTAGATCACAGGCCACTAAAAGCACCCAACACCTGTACTGTAAACCCCTAACAACCAGCACTAGAACAAAACAACTGTAATTAGACCTAAGTAACCAAAATTAGACCAATAATGCCAACCAGCAATTGATAGTTGCTGGCTGTAAATGAAGTCTGAGCTTCTTGAAACACACAGCTGGTAAGCATTACCAAAAGTCGGATGAAAGGGAAAAGATCCAACTTCCATCTCTGTGAATGACCTTTAAACAGAGTAGATTAATGGAGGACATAGTCTTACAATGCACCACTGAAATTATAGCGGCTAATTGCTCTCTCTTTGTGTTCAATTGCAGGAATTTGTAAGGCTGACGGTGTCTGATATTCTGGTGACCTACGTAACCATCCTGGTGGGAGATTTTATGCGTGCTTGCTTTGTGAGATTTGTGAACTACTGTTGGTGCTGGGACCTTGAGGCTGGATTTGTAAGTCAGTGCCTTATAGCTGAAAGGACAGAAGAGATTTTTAAGCCATTTATTTACATTTTATAATAGATTTTTTTTAATGCACCAAGCCTTATTTCAATCTAATTTGATATTTTAATTCATGAAGTGGGTTCATGCAACATTTCTTTCCAGGTCAATGAAGTTCACCTAAAAAATGCTCCTCTTGTCATACTAAGATTAGGGCCAACTAAACCCTACAGCTGGGTTCACAAGAAATCAATTCTGTGTTCATTTGCAGATTGAAATTTGCTTAGCTGAACCTTCATATCCCCTCCAGTTAGATCCCCTTCTCAAGCCCCATGACCCCTCCTATTTATAGTGCCACTATGGAGGAGGTAGGGTACCTTAGTATGAATCCTATGAAATATTATTTGCCCTTGAATATAATGTTCTTTCTGCTGTGTGCACACCTACAATTGCCTCCAGGCTGAACAAAGAGTAGATGCAAGAATTCACCTCAGGCAACGTGGAGGAGCGTAATGCATACCTCTGACAGCCAATCTTATTTGGACCCTTGGAAACTATATCAGCAATATCTACCTATTCAGTAGCTAAACCAGAGACCAGTTTAAAAAATGGTGTGTAATGGCATGATTTACCTAAACTACAGAAGCAAGAAAAAAGAACCAATAAAGAGGAGCTCTGAAGTTAAGAAAATATACAATCCAGAATCACTTTGAGCTGAGAGGAAGTCTCCGCACTTAGAGCAAGCCACAAAAAAGAAAGGAACTGAGGCAGTTAGAGCTGCCTGTCCTTCTATAAACACAGCTGTAAATTTTTGGTGACACAAGAGAGTGTTCATTTGGCCTGTCAGAGGCTGGCTACCTCTTAAAAGCAAGCTGGACTCAGCCTTGCCCATGATATATCATCTGAGGGGTAACTCTCAGTTGCACACAATGGAGCTTAATTTGGTGACTAACTCTGGCTGCAGAGCAGTATTTAAAACAGAGCTGAACTCAGTTGGAGGTAGGAGAGGCAGGAGACAAGAATAAAGGGGGCTTCAGAAGTCAGACTTGAGGAGCCCCACAGGGAGCAGGTTAGGGTCCTGTGCAGGGAAAACCTGAGATCCCTGGGAAAGAGAGGCAGTGTGGGGAAATCCTGCTGGGGAAGATGCAACCTACGAAAAATTCTGCAGGGCCCAGAAGAAAAGAATGGCCTGAGAGGGGCAGAAGAAGTTATAAGTTTAGAGATTTATTTTGGTCTTATTGTTGAACCTTTTTATACACTGGAAGGGGGCTGAACTTTTAAGTGACTTGGTTAGAGGTCCAGGTGGCCACCAGATGGCACAGACCCCATGCAATGCTGCTTTTAGGCACAAAGGGATGCCCATAAGATAAGGGCACATTATAACATCACCCCACAGACAGTGCTTTCCAGAACATTCTTATAGCTCAACATTACTTCCCACATCCATGAATATGCCAAGGTAACTCTCACAAACATACCAGTTACTGGTGAGTGACTTTTTTTTTTAAAATCATTGAGCTCTGATAGCCAAGTGAATATTTGGTTTGGTTCCCGCTCACCCCTCACAAAACCACCCCTCACAAAACCAAACCACACAGCTTATTTCACAAACACAACTATGAGCAGAACCCAGCAAGGTCTTGTAACCCCGAATTCCAGTAGAACAAAGAACGGGTTACCTTTTACAATGAACTTGCTGACATTTTCTGTAGATAAACAGACACTTCACCAATTAAACTTAGGAGGGTGTCCCACTTACAGCACTAACTCTTCTGGCGTACTGTCTCTCTGCCACAGGACTTAGCATAGCTGCCACTGCCGTAAAATAGAAGAGATTACCTCTCCCACCATCTTGTAGAGTGATGTTGGGGTTAGCTGCTTATCCAAAAGCACCTGAGGATGATTTCTGTGGGGAAGGATGCAATACTCCCTCCTCATGTAAGCGGAAGTCAGAGCAACATAGGTGAGAGCATATTTTAGGTTAGTAAGAGATGTTTAAATTCCCCTTGCCCCATAGTACTTTGCACTTATGAGCCACTGACAGGAACATTCTTCAGTCTTTCAGCTCTGAAGGACTCACACAGTTTCATTTATATCCATCATGTGAATTTGTGCTTAAACATCTTGTGCCATCAAGATTTTCCTCTCTGTCTTGGCAAACTGCTTCTCTGGTCCTTAAGCTTTCCCATATCTGTGGCCTGATTTATTACAGCTGACACTTTTTATTCAAACTGTGTGCCAAGGAGCCATCAGTTCTGCATTCAAGAATAGGGATGTCTGGTTGGCAACCGGTAACGAGTGGAGTGCCCCAGGGGTCGGTCCTGGGGCCGGTTCTATTCAACATCTTCATTAATGATCTTGATGATGGAATAGACTGCGTGCTTAGTAAGTTTGCGGATGACACCAAGTTGGGGGGAATGGTAGATACTCTGGAGGGCAGGGACAGGATCCAGAGAGACTTGGACAAATTGGAACACTGGGCCGAAAGGAACCTCATGAGGTTCAACAAAGACAAGTGCAAAGTCCTGCACTTAGGACGGAAAAATCCCATGCACTGCTACAGGCTGGGGACCGATTGGCTAAGTAGCAGCGCTGTAGAAAAGGACCTGGGAGTTATGGTGGACGGGAAGATGAATATGAGCCAACAGTGTGCCCTTGTTGCCAAAAAGGCCAATGGCATATTAGGCTGCATCAGTAGGAGTATTGCCAGCAGATCGAGGGATGTGATAATTCCCCTCTATTCGACACTGGTCAGGCTGCATCTGGAGTACTGTGTCCAGTTTTGGGCTCCCCACTACAGAAAGGATGTGGACAAATTAGAAAGAGTCCAGCGGAGGGCAACAAAAATGATTAGGAGGCTGGGGCACATGACTTATGAGGAGAGACTGAAGGAACTAGGCTTATTTAGTCTACAGAAGAGAAGACTGAGGGGAGATTTGATAGCAACCTTCAACTACTTGAAGGGTTTCTCCAAAGAGGAGGGAGCTAGGCTGTTCTCGAGGGTAACAGAGGACAGAACAAGGAGCAATGGTTTCAAATTACAGCTGGGGAGGTCAAGGTTGGATATTAGGAAAAACTTTCTCACTAGGAGGGTGGTGAAGCATTGGAATGGGCTATCTAGGGAGGTGGTAGAATCTTCATCTTTGGAGATTTTTAAGGCTCGGTTAGACAAAACTCTGGCTGGGATAATTTAGGGGGAGTGGTCCTGCTTTTTAGCAGGGGGTTGGACTAGATGACCTTGTGAGGTCCCTTCCAACCCTATTATTCTATGATTCTATGATGTGTTAAGACTTCAGTGCCTGCTACAACCTGAACCTTCTCTATCTTTTCTTCCCCCACTCAGCACCCATCCAGTACTCTTCCTTCCTTTTCACACAGTTTTCCCTTTCAATAGTACGGAGGTGGCAGAAATTGTCTAGCAGTAAAGACCCACTTTTTCCTCTTGCTCCTACCTTGAAGACTTATCCTGTTATGGAATTTGGGGATTTAAACAATCTAAAGAAGCCAGAGAATCAACCTGCATATATGAACCATGCTCATAAATCTTGCTTTTGTGAGTATCTTGGCTTTTATGACTCAGCCTCCATTTCCACCCCCCATCACTTTCCTTCCTTTTGTTAGACTTCTTTGAGTTCCTGAGAGTTTTCCTCAAAAGAATCTCTAAAGTGCTATTGAGGTTAGGGAAGGGGTTCTTTTATCCTTGCTGGCTGCTTTAGGGGAGGCCTTTCAGACACTTATGAAGTATGCCTCCTACAGCCTTCAGGCATATGATGATAAATAAAAAAATGCTTCATTTACATCCATTTACTTAGCGACACTTAAGATTCAGTCTATTCTCCCTGATGCCCTGACTCAGGCACAGTCAGGCTGTAACCCAGAAACAAATTGCATTCAGAATTCATCACAAGCTTACCAGACTTAACAGGATAAAGCAAGTGAGACTTCAGGGGTTTGGGGTCTAATCCCACTCCCACGGAGTTCACCAGGAAGAGTACAAGGTCCTTGTTTCCTCAGGGCTAACTGTGACTAAAGCAACAGACTCCATCAGGAGACATTGCATTCTACACCCACGGCTCCCACTTCATTCCTCAGAGAAGGCAGCTCTTTCTGTCCCTCATGCCATGCCTGACCCTGTTTTTGCCCTACTTTTTCCATCCCATGCCTTTGGGGGTTTATTAATCCATCTCTGAGGCAAAGAGCCACTGGTCCTTGGACAAGGATTGTTGATGGCCTTTGCACAGGGGCAAGAAAAGGGGGGGGTTGCTTTTTCACAGTGCCCTTCCCACCCTGACCTCTTTGCAGTGCCAGATGCAATGTGGCCCACGAGTTTGGAACCATAGCAAACAGGCCACTGCAGCTTTCCAATTGGAAAGTTTGAAACAATTTGGATAAAGCAAGAACCACCCCTTTTTATTTCCCCCAAATGTCCCAGGAACCCCAAATAAGTCTTTTTGAAGCATGACAAAGTTTGGCCTACATTTAAGTTAGTTTTCATTTATTTCCACACCCATTTGAATGTCCTGGTTTTGTCTGGGTCCTGCAATAGCAAGGCTTCACAAGAAAGGCTATCGTGTCTTCATGGTTTCTGAGCTGGCTATAACCCAAAAGTGCCAAAAATCTTGCAAGAAAGCCTGTTCTTAACAACACTGTTTTGCTGATTAGTATTCAAAAGACGTATACTTAAAAGTTTGAATAAGAATCCAAACCTATGGATGCTTGCCCATCACAAATAGAGTACAATAGTAATCACTGATATAACTCAAATGTGTTCCTAGTTTGACAGCATGATCTTTATGCTCACATTTTTTCTGTCACGGTTTGTGGAATATGCCCTTCATTCAATCTATTAATTTTAAACATCCCTACAGCTAAAATCAACGATGAAATAAAATAAGTTATGAAGGTTGCAGCTATTCCACTGAAACAAACCACCACACTTCTTAGTTTTAAGATAAAATTAAACTACAGATGGACCAAAACCAGAAAAACGTATCCAGTGCTGATCCACTCCAAAACTTTGAGTATTTGGGTAAACAAAACTGATCTGGACCACACCTAGTTTTTCAAAGACAAAACTACCTTCAATTTTGCCATCTCTGTTTGACAACCCTGACTTCACAAAACCCTGTCAATGTTAAACAAGCTGAGGCCATGACTAAATCAGAGTGTTTTGCCAACACAAGGTACTTTGGCAGAGAGCCACTGGTAAGAGCATATTGCTTCTGCAGTTGCATGCATGGCTCCTTGAGTTGGAGCTGTGTATTCTCACCAGGAACGCATATGTCAATGCACAGTGTGGTGCACCAAGGATAGGTATCCTAGCATGCAACCTGTCACCGTTCAGAGCACTGTCTTTGGATATCATTAGAAACGTATAATGCGGCAGAAGTGACTCGTGGTGGTGACTGGGAGCAAAAAGTCAACTTCCCATAATATCATCTCTATCCCATCATTTTTGAGCCTATTTTCAATTTCCCATGAACCTGCCCAGTACTTGTCACTGTCCGCCATCTCTGACAGGAGCACAGAGCCTGCTTCACTCTGCACTATTGTCATGAGAGTTGCTGGCCCAGGACACACAATCCTCCAGTATTTCCAGAGCTGCAAGAAGAACCCCACAGAACATGCCGTCACCCTGGCAGTCAGTTTGCTGTAGGGCATAGTGAGAATAAATTTGAGGCTGTGGATGATTTGTGTGGAGCAGCTGCAAACAGTGGAGTGCTGCGTCTGGGCCAGAGAAATAAGCACTGACGGGTAAGATCACATCATAGTGCAGGTGGGAAAGGACAAGCAGTGGCAGCAAACTTTTGGATGCACTAAGCCACTTTTGTGCACCAGGCTTGCCCAGTCATTCCCATTCAGGGACGCCAGATTGAGCGCTGCACTAAGAGTGGAGAAGTGAGTGGTGATCACACTGGAAGAACTCAAAAGTGCCAGATTGCTATTGGTCAGTGGGAAATCATTCTGGAGTTGGATAATCCACTGTGCGGCGGAGTGTTATGCAAGTGTGCAAAGCCATTGATTGTCTCCTGCTACACAGCACCATGGCTCTCTGCAGTGAGCAGGACACAGTGGATGGATTTTCAGCAATGAGGCTCCCAGACTGCAGTGGAGCAACAGACAGCCTGCACATCCCTATTTAGCCCCAGCGCATCTTGCCACAGAGTTCAGCAACAGAAACATCTACTTTTCCAAGATTATGCAAGTGCCACTTGATATCCATGGACACTTCACTGACATCAGTGTTGGCTGGTCAGAAAAGTGGTATTATGCTTGTGTCTTTAAGAACCAAGGACTGTTCAGAAATAAACAGGGATCTTCTTTTATGACCCGAAGATCACCACCGGCAATGTTCAAATGCCAGTAGTGATCCTGGGGGCTCCAGCAAACCCCTCACTCCCCAGTTCATGAAGCCATACACCAGCCACCATGACAGCACCAAGGAAAGATTCAGCTACAGACTTGGCAGGTGTAGAATGGCAATTGAATGAGCTTTTGGTGAATTTAAAGGGCACTAATATGTACTTACCAGATTGGACCTCATTGCAAAAAAAAAAAAAAAATCGTAATCGTTATAGCTACCTATTGTTCTGCATAATATCGATGAAGTGAAGGACGAAAACTTGTCACAGGAGGGAGAGGTGGCAGCTGTCTGCTGTGTTTGAATAGCCAGACACAAGGGCTATCGGATGAGCTCCAGAGAAACTATATGGTATAGGCAAGTTCCAGAGAGGTAGCCGTGTCAGTCTATTTCAGCAAAACAAACAAGGAATCTTCCGGCACTTTGAAAGACTAACAATTTTATTTATCACCTCAGCTTTTGTGAGTGAATCCCACTTTTTGTGCTGTGGAGTAGAGTGCTCAACCGGGGTCAGCAGTTTGGGGACCTATTTGGAATTGTGCGGTGCTTGTTGTGTCTGTGTGTGGATCAATGACAGCACACCTACAAACGCTGGGGGGATTTTTGTTTAAGATAAAAATGTTTTCTTTTAAGTTCTGCAGGTGATTTTTTTTTAGCTGTTTTCATAAGTGAATAAAAATACTTTTGTTTTTGAAAGCGATTTATCTTTATTTGTTTTCAAAACATGATTTATAATGACTGCTGGCAGAGTAGGCAGTGGTCTTATACACTCAACTCATAGCACCAGAGCCAAGCAGCGTGGTCATCAAAAATGTACAGCAAACCCTCCTATGTTCGTCACTGATCTATGCAGGAGCACAGATGTATGCAAGGAGCCACGTAGGCACGCGCACAAGCGATATGCTAATAGCACATATGTGTTATGCTAACAGCTGTGACTGTATGCTGACATAACTTGTGTTGATAAAGCTTTGTAGTGTGGATATTCCCTTAGACTGAGTATTCTGAACTGTACCTTGCTGTAGGACTTCTGGTCCTTTAGCTCCCTCAGAAAAAAGATGCTGTTCTCTTAGGCTGCGTCTACACTTGTAAATTAAGTCGACTTAAGCTTGCTTAAGTCAACTTAATTTACTCTGCGTCTACACTACACTTTCCTTAAGTCGACTTAAGCAGCTGCTTAAGTTGACTTAAGGAAAATTTAAGTCGACTTTGTAAAAACCTCATTTTAAGTCGACTTTCTGCTTAAGTTGACTTTAGAAAGTCAACTTAAGCCACTGTAGACGTGGAGTAGCTCTAAATTGACTAAGTCGACTTAGGGGCCTCCAGGGCTTCCCCACTGCCCTTCCTGCCAAGGTGGCTGGCTGGTGTGCCCCCCCACAAGGCAGGGCAGAGCCCTGCCCACCCTGCCTTGCCAGGGTCCCTGTCCCCCTTTGCCCCATTGTACCAAGGTACAATGGGGCAAAGGCTCAGCCCCCTGCCACTTGGCAAGGGGTGCCCCCCCTGCCACCGTGGACCTGTCCCAGGTCCACCTAGCCCCTACAAGTCAACCTAGGCATTCAGTGTGGACGCTCTAGGTCAATTTTGTAGGGTCCCCTCAAAGTCGACTTAAAATTTAAGTGTGGACATGCTAAGTCGACTTTAAGTCGACTTAAATTAACAAGTGTAGACATAGCCTTGGAGAGCAACATTTCTACCAAACAAAATGAATTAGGCATCGTGCTTGACCTAACTGTAGCATTTTTGTAGGTAAAAGTTTCTCTTCTTCTCTGTGTCTCTCTCTCTCACACACACACACACACACACACACACACACACACACACACACACACACACACACACACACACACCCTTCACAGTCACAAAACAGAGATAGAAAAGACCTTTCAGCTCATCTAGTCTGCTTCACCATCACCTTTTTCTGAATCCAAGGCAGGATGGCTCCCTGGAATACATTCCTCGGTTGTTTCTCCTGTCCAGTTTTTAATACCCCAGGCAATGAGGCTTTCACCTTCTCCCCCAGAGATAAATGCCAGAATCTGGTAGATCAGACATTTATCCATTCTAGACTTTAGTGTGGTCAGCTCCTCTACAACATCAAGAGACACTGTTTCACACAAGGCAAGTCTGCCTTTGGTATTTAGAGAGACGAGTTGGATGAGGTAATAGATTTTATTGGATCGACTGCTGTTGGTGAAAGACCTGAAGAAGAGTTCTGAGGCCCGTGAAAACTTGTCTCTTTTGCCAACCGAAGTTGGTCCAATAAAAGATATTTCCTCAGCCACCTTGTGTTTGTCATATCCTGGGACCAACACAGCTACAACACTGCAAACAACTTTGGTATTTAGGTAGTTCACTATAAAAAGACACCAAATACTGGGAAAGCCACAAGTCCTCAGAGTTACCTCTCTCTCTTTCTGTGCCCCTTTTTCAGCCCTCTACCCCACAACCTGTTTCTGGGAAATCTAAGCAAGTCGATATAGTCAAGGTATTTTTCACTCTCAACCTTGTTATAACCACTCAAAGATTAAACATCTTGCCAAGGTGTAACTAGGCCAGTGGGCAGATACAGCAGCTGGAGAAGTAAAATAAATTCACACACTGTAGCCCCTTTCATCATAGCTGATTGTATTAAAACAGACAATTCAAAACAAGAGCTAAGCAACTCCCAACACTTTCTAACCATTCCCAAAGGCCTTTCCAGTTTTCAGCAAGCCAAGAGAGGAGTGGTAGCCCACAGTGTAATAGTTTCCGCTTTGTTTCCATAGCTCCACCCAGGTTACCCCGTCAGTAGAGAGGGGAATCTGGGCTGCACTTCGAATCCCCTAACACACTAGGACTTAGTGAGCATCTTTATACCTTGGCAGACCAAGCAACAAACAGACTTTACACAAATTATTTTTTCCTTCTCATTTCATATAGCCCTCTTATGCAGAGTTTGATATCAGTGGCAACGTGTTAGGTTTGATCTTCAATCAAGGAATGATCTGGTAAGATATCCTCTCTTTTCCCCCCCAAGACCCTTGGCATAGAATAATCCTTATCAGCTCTAAGAATTCAAGAGATCAGAAAAACATCTAGACTTTCCAAAGTGGATGGGCTGATTGGGAGGAGAGGTTGTGTTTTTAAAATGTTTGACTTCTGTGTTCCTTGCTATTAAAAACAACATAAACCATTGCGCGCACACACTCATTCCTCACTTTTACTTAAAAGTATTTGGCTGATTTTAAATGGCAATTGGTACTGCAGACGCTAACCTCCTCCTTTTACAGGATTATTTTGGGGTAATAATTGAACCTTTCCCCCCACATTATAGGTGTCTGAAGGATGACACTCTAACCCCTCTAGAACTCTAACCTTTCTTTATTTTTCCTGTTGAGGAGGGAGATCTGCATGCTTTGAGCATATTACCAGGTGGTACAAGCTTGAACATTAACAGATGGGCCAACTGGGTGTAGGCAGGGTTGGAATAAGGCAGTCAGAGATCAGATGCACATCCCAGCATGGGGATCCACACAACCATCCCCCAGCAGAGGATGAACAAGTGGCTGTGTCCTCTCCTACCTTCACAGCACTCAGAGCAACAGCAAGATGAGGGATAAGGTCTCCTTAAAGCAGCAGCAGAGGAACCTAGCCTGCCCTTATGATGAGTAGCTTGCTCTAGTGCAGTGGGTCTCAACCGGGGGTAGATATACCCCTAGGGATATGCAGAGGTCTTCAAGGGGGCATATCAAGGGGTACATCAACTCATCTACATATTTGCCTAGTTTTACAAGAGGCTACATAAAAAGCACTAACAAGGTCAGTACAAACTGAAATATCATACTTGTTTATACTGCTCTGTATATTATATTCTGAAAGGAAGTACAATACGTATGTCCCATTTGATTTATTTTATTATATGGTAACAATGAGAAAGTGAGCAATTTTTCAGTAATAGTGTGCAGTGACACTTTTGTGTTTTTACATCTGATTTTGTAAGCAAGTCGTTTTTAAGTTAGGTGAAGCTTGAGGTACACAAGACAAATCAAATTCAAGAAAGGAGTACAGTAGACTTGAAATTCACTGCTTTAGCGGCTACTACTGCGCCTTCTGGTGAAGGCTGTCTGCAGATTCAGGCAGGTGTCTCTTAGTTATACTCAGTTCACATTTTCATGCTCCTCTTACCAACCATGAAGGCTACAAACTTTATATTTTAAATGGAATAAGCACTCATGTCTCTACACATGCACCTCAGTCCAGCTGTGGGTGGATGTTCTCCCAGGAGCGATTGTTTTCCCCTAAGTGATGTGTATGTGGGGGATGGTGGGGAAATGAGAACAGCATGAATGGACTTTGCTGATTTCATTGCCATGCATTCCTGTCACCTGTGCTAATGTATTTATTGCTCCTGAAGCATAACTCTAATCTAGGTAAACAGTGATTTCTGGTTTTTTGGTTAAGTTGTTGTTTTGTGTGTATGTTTTTTCTAGGATGGGATCCTTTTATGCACCTGGACTGGTTGGTGTAAATGTCCTTCGCTTACTAACCTCCATGTATTTCCAATGCTGGGCGGTTATGAGTAGCAATGTCCCTCATGAACGTGTGTTCAAAGCCTCCAAATCCAATAATTTTTATATGGGACTCTTGCTGTTAATCTTGTTCCTAAGCCTACTGCCAGTGGCCTACACCATAATGTCTCTCCCTCCTTCCTTCGACTGTGGACCATTCAGGTACTGAAATAACCACAATCCTGAATTCTTTTTCTGCTTTAAGGCATAACACCTCCTAGCTGTATTTTACTTTTACTCTGGTTTTGTTAAATTCTTCTTTAGAACATGTACCAGTGTGCCATGACCAATAGCGAGTTGCAAAACGTCAGCTGGGGGTGGCGAACATGCTCCCACTTTCTGTCTGCTATCTTTCAAATGGCAGAATTCACAGCTGAATTCACTCAGTCCCTTGCCACCTCCAATAGCGAAGTATCCCATAACACCCTTACACCTAATCCTTTGATTCATTCCCCCTAAAAAGGAATGAGAACCCCCAGAGGATTTTGGAGCATATCCATAGAGGATAAATGTGTGACTGAATATAATAATAATACCAATACCATATATAATATAATATACCAAGAATAAAAATGTCAAGCACATTGCAATGTTCTATAAACATCGTACAAGTGAGGGGTCCCAAAAGCAATCTTTCAAGGGCTTCCCTGTAGTCAATAGCTCCCATAACATTTGATCATTTTTTTAATTTGGTGGAAGAATAACAGAAACCAGATTGTTCTGAGCTTCTGTTGCCATTTCATTAATGGCATTTCTTACTGTATTTCTGAATCAGCACTGCACAAAGTGTTCAGTGGACTGGATTAATATGGCAATGAGTTCTGATTGGATTTAGTAACTTTGTTTCTTGGTAGACAATGAGTCTGACTCAGCAAGAAACCAGACTGGAACAAATTGTTTCTTCTGTTGCACTGTCATAGATTCTTCACTTGCTAATGGAGAATATCAGTAGAAATCCATGGAGAGATGGGGAAAGGAGGGAAACCCCAAGTTTTTCTTAATTTTTAGATGGGATTGGCAGGATTTAATTATCTTGCCCTTTAAAAGTACATCACAATAGCTATCCCTATGGGCTTAATCCTGCCCTCACATGGACAAACACTCGTGGTTATGTAATATGTATCTCATCAGCTACTGGGTAGCTGTGGCTCAGGGGAACTGGTGAGAAGATACCAAACCTTTTATGTTCCGGTTCCCAGTTCAGTTTAACATAAGGAACCAGTTACCATCTGATGGCTGTTTGCTAATTCATTTCAACATAATCATCAGTCTCTTCTGGGTGCAGAAGTCTATATCACAAAAGCTACCAGATTAGCTGGAAACCTTTGGGCAGGCTTAGGAGAAATGGCTGAAGTACTTTTCCCCCCACTTGTCTGAATTGGGCCCTCTATTTCCAAGGGTGATTTATGTTAATGGAACTGTGAAGGAAACTTTTAATTCCTCATGCTGTACCTGTTTTATACACATGAGTACGTTAATAATGGCTGGGATAATTTAGTGAGAATGGTCCTGCTTTTAGGAGGGGGTTGGACTAGATGACCTCATGAGGTCCCTTCCAGCCCTAAAATTCTATTCTATGATTCTAATCTCCAGAGCTGCTGAGCCAGCACCTTTCACAGACTTTACAGTCACATGCAGGGCCAGCCCTTGATGTCTTGCTGCCCAGGGTGGAAAACATTTCCCAGGTCCCATGAGCAGTTGAGCGAGGGATCCCTCGCATTGACTTGGCATCCATGATTAAATTTGGCACCGAGTGCAATCACCTCTAAGACCAGTCCTGTTCACATGAACGTAAAAAGGCCAGTAATCAGGGCCTGCCCAACCACATACACGATCTAGGTGGTTGCCTAGGGTGCCAGGCTTTAAGAGGTGCTAAATTAGATGGAAGTGAATTTTTTTCTCGATTTAAAATAATATATTGTATTAATATGTTCATTCTAGACTTTCTTATTTTTCTCTGTATTGAATGGGGGGAGGCACCAAAGTCATAGTTTGCCTAGGGCATCAGAAACTCTTAGACCAGCCCTGCCAATAATATCAACTATTTCTTCACAGTCACACAACTACTCTCAAAGACAGAATTCAAAACCAACCTGTATATAAGCAGATATAAATGGTGTATCTGAATCATAAGAGATTTTCAAGTCCACAAATCAGTTAACAACTGTTACCCACAAAGCACTGTCTGAAGCATTAAAGAATTATTTCAAATCTTGAAGCCTCTTTCAAAGTCCACTCATACCTGTCTCATTCAATCCCTCAGCACAGCTCCCATTATAATGTTGAGAATTTGGCTAGAAAGTTACCATAGTTGGCTAATGAAGGCTGGTAAAACTGTGGCACTCTCCAACCCTGTCTGTCTGTACTGACCCTTACCATGAAGATGGACTCTGACTTCTTCCAAATAGGAGTCCAGAATAATTATTTTACATCCTAAATAACCAAGAATACAGCAAGTCTTAGGATGATGAGTTGGGCAAATATTGCCCACAGAAATGGTCACTGTGTTTGAATCCAACATCCATTCACAGAATCATAAGGATTGGATGCTATGTAATCTAGCCCAACCCCCTGCCTGTGTATGATTATTCCATTTGCACACAGTATATTTTCTAATGCTTTATTCAGTCTAGTTTAAAATTACTCCTTTAGTGGGCTTCCTATTAAGTGATAATCACAGCTTGCTATTTTTGGTCTTACTTAGCTTTTCTTATGCAAATCAATGCTTTCTTAACTAATGAGCCATCTTTAAGAACAGCTATCTCGACAAGGCCTTCTTCAATGTGATATAAAATTCAGAAATCTCAAATCTGCAAAACAAAATCTGTAGGGTTTTGTAGATTCAAGAAAAATAAATAGTGCTCATGAATTAACTTGGAGAGGTAACATATACACATATACTAGTCGTGGAAGCAACTTAGCTTTGTAACTAATAATCAATACTGCTAAAGATAGATTATTAGAACTCAAAGAAGACTGGCTGGACTGAAATGTAGCATAAGTAAATCACTTCAATAGTATTTTTAACATTGGAAGGCTTAGTAGCAAACAACATGATGATGGAAAACGAAAATCTTTTATTTTTATAGAATCTGTTAAAAAGCTGTGTAACAAGGTGCTACTCCTGTCTTTAAGTAACCAGCTACAGTGCATATTGGTCCTTTTCTCTTTCCAGTGGAAAAAAAAGAATGTTTGATGTCATCCAAGAGACCATCAAGCAGGATTTTCCACTTTTTGTAGCCAAGATCTTCAGTTATGTGGCAAACCCAGGACTGATTATTCCTGCAGTTCTGCTTATGGTGTAAGTTATATTTAAGTTATGTTTACAGGTGGGGGGGGGGGACTGAAGTGTTTTTAATGAGATACATATCCTTTTACCATTAGATCACCACTAGTTACTGCCGAGGTTGGTGTATGTAACTTCAAAGGACTGTTGTGATTATTTGTGGTGTCGGGAACATTCTGCCGGAGAAAGCAGCTGAAGTTGGTATTTAGGAATGAAGTAGCTTGGAAAGAAGAACCTCGCTCACGGCTTTGACTTGCCTATGCTGCTGTGCTTTAGTTCTTTGGTGCTTTTCTGAGCCCATCGAAACAGCAGATAAATTGAAAGGCACAGGTGGTTTATCAGATTTGCAGGGACATAACAGCTACCACATGAAAGTTTTTCAGTAGCTACTGTGAACAAGCATCTAGAGAGCTTAAACTACCACCCTGACATTGATGGTGCCATAATGAATAACCGCAAGCGGTCAGGTCCTTGGTTATATTTCTCATCCACTTCTTTCTGCAAGAATAAGTAGGTAGCTTCAAATCATTTATAGTCCCTGATTTCCTGCCTCCCTCCTTATAATTCTTTAGCTGCCACCACCATGCCAGCGATCGTACTGACATTTAAGATCCAAACCAGGGCCCATCCCTTACATCGATCCTGTTCCAGCTTATAAGAAGATTAAAAAGAGAAATTGCAGCTGCCAGCATTTCACTTAGCTCTGAAAGATATTATATCTCTCCTCCTAAATGAAGCAGATAAAGCAACCTGCAATGCAGACTTAATAAAAACATAACCTCTACAAAACAGTGGCTGGTGGATCATAAATTTATATTAGCTTGGTTTCAGTGGCAGGCATCCATTCATAAAATGTACTCTCCCTTTCTAAGAATGGAATTAGTTTTGCCCCTCCTTTTCCAGAAAAAAAATTCAAGATGTCACCAACTCATTTATCCTCTTTGCCTCAATTGCTGGAATGTACATTGTGGATATTACCCTGCTGGTGAAACTGTTTTTTTTTTTTTTTCCCTCTCTGCTTCTAATGGTCTCATTTTTCTGGGAGAAGCTATTTTGCATAAACAAGATTTATGAGTCAGTAATCAGCCCTCACTTTGGCCAAAAGCAGAATTTGAACTCAAGACATACAGAGCTGAAAATCTGACCCTTTCTATTGGCGTTAAAGAACTCATTCCTTTAATGGAAAACAGTAGCAGACTCAAACATCTTATGTGAACCAGTCAGACTGGGACAGTGATCCACACACTCCTATCTAGCACAAGTTAATTGATATTGTCACAAAAATCAACTCGGAGATGGATCATATGAGGCGTAAATGCAGCTTCCCACAGAAGCTATTCCATCACCCTCTTTCATGTTATTCCCCTCCCTTCCATCGACTCCCCTGAAGTGAGGAGCAAAAGCTGTATGAACAGATTGACCCTAAAATGCCCCCAGTAATTTCACTCAGAGCCACAAGGTGCAGTGCAGAAATGGAACAAATTCAGAATAATTGCAACAAATATGAGAGGGGGAACACAACCCTAACTCACTGACAAAATGCCACAAATACTGTAGGTATGCATTAATGACCTGATGGAAAATGCCTTCAGCAAGTTCACATGGATTCAGTCACTTGTTTAAAAAAATGATAAGTGGGGAGAAGTTCCGAAATTTTAAGGTGGTTACCGCTATTAATGAAGGAACGCAATGGGACTGAAAAGGAAACTGGAATCTGGAGAAAGGAAAATTGATTTACTCATGAATAACTCAAAGATCTGGAGAATAAGGAACAGAGAGAGCCAATGGAGACCACGGGGGCACTGAAGCAACAGACTGCAGTCGTATTTTTCAAAACATGGTTCCTGCAGGGGATTATGCGTAGTCAGGTCAAAAACCGGAAGTGCATGGAGCGCCTTGAAACCAAAGCCAACAGTTGAAATAAATAACCCAAGTTAATGATTTGATTGTTATATAGATATGAAACAATCATCTGTCTATAGAGCATCAAAAGAAAGATATTTCCATTATTTCCCAAAATGCTGCACCACCAGACTACAAAAGAGTAGACTGAAGTTTGCCTTAATTCTGTAGAAGAGAACTCAGCAAATTTAAGTAAATTCTTTCCAGACAGACCTTTTATATATATTATTCCCCTCTGAGGAAGTTAAAAAAGGGCTTCAAACTAGTCCTCCTTGGCAGATTCGCCATTTCTAGCAATGTTTGGATTCACTTTTTTTTTTAATCTAGCCTACAAAAAGCCTTCTAACTTGGTTTCCAGTTCACTGAATCTGAGCTATAGCTACACAGTCAAATTATGAACTGTCAGCAAGCTTTGCTGGGTATATACTAGAATTTTTTTTAAACGGCAGTCACAGCAAAAGCAAATGGATGCTGCTTTTCCAGGAATGGTTCGCAGTCACTGAGCAGATGATGTTTGGATTTTAAAGGAATAAAATCTTTCTACAAAAGCAGGAGGAGACATTTTTGACAACCAAAATATTACTGACTTTCTGGCGGCAGCGGGGATGAGACAGTCCTAGACACTTTAGCGTGTTTTAAAATATGTACCTCTCTGTGAGCCAAAGGCTGCCAGTACAACTCCTCTGTGCCTTTGGCTTTTAATTCCCCCCAGCATGGCTCCTGCTTTTTTCTTTTTGGCTTGCCATCTTTGTGGGAGAAAGAATCAATACCCAAAACCCATGACTCCACTGAGAACTGTCTCCAGTTTACTCTGCTTTCCTAACCTCTGCCTGTTAGCAACAATTCAGTTACAGGAGTGGAGCAGTGCCCAGCAGAACAGACAAGACTCTTCAGTGGCATTAGCCTCAATTTGGAAGACCTTGGCTCAATGCCCTGCTCTGCTACAGAGTTCCTGTGTGACCTTGGGCAAGTCACTTAGCCTCTCTGTGTCTCAGTTCCCCATCTGTAAACACTGTGACACTGCCCTAGCTCATAGGGATGCTGTGGGGATAAATACATTAAAGATTGTGACGTGCTCAGACCCTATAGTGATCAGGGCAGGGGTACCCAAGGTATACAGTCGGGGTGCTGACAGCCATTGAACAAAAACTATAAACCCTGCATGTGATGGAAAACACCTCAAGCCAGGGGGAGGCTGCCGTATCCCCTAGTTCCAGCACCTAAGGACAGGGAACGATACAAATATCCACAATAGACATCGGCATTCTTCACTGTTGTCTCTTATAGTACGTGTGTGGCTGCTGTGAAAGTAATGAGTGTTCAAAACGGGTCATGTTCATCCATAGTATGACTCTCTTGCACCAGAGAGACATTTGGCTCTTTAAATGTAGGCTTTGGTGGCTGGTCTTTATCACTAGAGATCTTCAGTATATTCTTCCAGTCTTCACTGGCCCACCATCGCAGTTGCACGATAAGCTTACAAACA